>ARYC01021067.1:0-17287 GCA_000711775.1 Oxytricha trifallax
AATAATTAAAATTATCAGACTTATACTATGATTTATATAGTAATTTTTTATTGTATTTAAAAATATCAATAAATTGTTACAAACCTTAACAAATTAAACAACTTAATTAGATTATGCACATATATTAAAAATGTTGACAAAAGACTTAAATGAGTTTGCTAAAGTATACTATAACTCCAATTTAATAGTTTCAAATGAAACTAAAAAACATTTCAAAATTTCTTTATTTTATAGTCCAATTATCCTTATGAGCTCTTCTTTACTTTGCTATATCACACATTAGTATTTTTCAGTTCATGCTTTAAGGGCATTTTTTCACCAGTAGGTGGTGAAATTTTGCCCATTATCGAAAAATCAATTTTTCCTCAGAGATAATCTATTAACCTAAAAAGACATATGAAGTGACGAATTTTGCCTTTGTAAACATATAAATTATATTTTAGAGGTTTCCAAGAAAAGTAAAATTACTTATATATTTATTGTCTATAAAAATTTCCAGACTAAACCCTGAAAGTGAGAAATATTTTTTTTTTTTTTTGAGATTGAAAAATTCTATTTCAAACTTTTAACTCATTTGACTGAAGAGATTTCATTCTTATCCAAAATTAATCTTTTATATAGTAATAAAATTTGAATGAATTTAAACAACTATAGATTTAAGAAATTTCAATTAAATTTGAATATAATATTGATTATTATTAATAAAATTAATTTTATGAGGTATTATATTTTCTATTACCGGAATTAAGTATTAATTTAAAAAGTTTATATCAAAATTGTTGGTTGGAAAACTAAGATAGTTTATACAAACAAATAAAAAATTATGATTTTATTCAATTTTTAATGGTAATAAAAAAATAAACACAATCTTTTGGTTACTAAATTTATACATAAAATATTTCAAAGTTGCTTATTTAGTTTATAAAATGTGTCAAATACAGTCTATTATACAGAATAAAAATAATTTATCTCATAAATCATAAAATTTATTGACTTTATATATTTTAAATGAAATTATATTGTTTGAGGTTTAATATACCATCATGAATATAAGAAGTTAAATAATTATTAATCTTTTATTTTCCAACATACTGCAATGTTGAAGACTATTGATTCAATAAGTATTATAATTTAATTGTAAGTTTATAACTAAAATAGTATGCTTAAGGTAATAAATGAGAAATGAGCATGAATATAAATTATTTTTGTTAGAGTTTGTTAGATTTTTTGAGTAAATAATTTAAGTATGTTTATAGAAAGTTTCATTATACTGTATTACATGTGAACTAACTTACCTCTTATTTAAATAGGAAATGTATCTTCACATATTCAATATAACTATTAGAAGCATGAGAATCATCAGATAAAAATATTTGATTTTTTAAGAAATTCTTCTTTGCAGATATTTAGAGAAGTAGCTTAAATTTTCTATATATTTACAAAAATATTTAACTTAATCATAATAACTAATGATCAATTTAATTGATGGTTGGAATGTATAGACTTTTATAATCTTTTTAATTTAAAATAAATTAAATTTTGATTGATTATTAATATGCTCAATTTACCACCCATTTTAACTCTATGGGGTTTTGGGGTTTATAATATATGCCTTGAATCAGTCTTTTTCATCTCGGTTCATGAAGTGTTATTCTAACATTAAGACCAAGCTGAGCTTGAATATCAAATAAGAATAAATATATCTTCATACGCGTAAAGAAGCTATTTTAATATATTACCTAAAGAATCCTTGACTCTTCATTTTTGGGGTTTTGAGAGCCTTGAAAAACAGGCAAGGAAATTTATGAGGTAACCTTGAATTAAGCAAATACACTAAATTTGGGCTCCTGAACAAGAGTGTGACAGCGTAACACCAGATATATAGTCATTTTCAAAAGTTATATGAGAATCAATTTGTCAATTTTAGCCATTTTTAAAAATCTGTCCAGGACCGAACCCTTCACCACCAATAGGCTGCGGTGAATTCATAATTCCTAAGAACTCCCGGAAATACCGGTTCTGGTCATTTAGACCTCGCATAGCACGAATCTCGAATCAGAATTGATTTATCTTAAAAACGTGCAATGATATTAGCATATGAAAGTCGTGTGATCGAATTATTAAGAATGCGATTTTATTGATTACCATAATAATAATTCTTCTGATTTAATTTCTTAAGATATAAACTCCATTAAATGAGAGTCTGTTAGAGTTTTCAACTTTATATTATTTATCCCCAAATTGAAATGAAAAAACATTTATGTTGTTTTACAGTTGTCCATTTCGACTATTGGATTTTCATTATGTATTAATCTATATCCTAAAAGCCTATAGTTCACAAGTAATAATTGGTTTTGCCAATAAATTTTGATTGGAAAAAATTATCATCTCAATTTTGTTTGAATTTTATGAATTAAGCTTATCCATAATTAGCTTTAATTTATATATAGTTTTCTTTGCAATTACTATCATAAAATTTTTTTCATTTTTAATAAGTTCAATTGAAATTAGAAATTAATCTAAAACTCTAACAAACTCTTATAAAGTCTAACAAAATATAATAATTAAAATTATCAGACTTATACTATGATTTACATAGTAATTTTTTATTGTATTTTAAAATATCAATAAACTGTAGCAAACCTTAACAAATTAAACAACTTAATTAGATTATGCACATCAATTAAAAATGGTGACAAAAGACTTATTTGAGTTTGCTAAAGTATACTAAAACTACAATTTAATAGTTTCAAATGCAACTAAAAAACATGTCAATATTTCTTTATTTTATAGTCCAATTATCCTTATGAGCTCTTCTTTACTTTGCTATATCACACATTAGTATTTTTCAGTTCATGCTTTAAGGGCATTTTATCACCAGTAGGTGGTGAAATTTTCCCAATATCGAAAAATCAATTTTTCTTCAGAGATAATCTATTAACCTAAAAAGACATATGAAGTGACAAATTTTACCTTAGTAAGCATTTAAATTATATTTTCGAGGTTTCCAAGAAAAGTAAAATTATTTATATATTTATTGTCTATAAAAATTTCCAGACTAAACCCTGAAAGTGAAAAATATTTGATTTTTGTTTTGAGATTGAAAAAATTCTATTTCAAACTTTTAACTCATTTGACTGAAGAGATTTCATTCTTATCCCAAATTAATCTTTTATATAGTAATAAAATTTGAATGAATTTAAACTACTATAGATTTAAGAAATTTTAATTAAATTTGAATATATTATTGATGATTATTAATAAAATTAATTTTACGAGTTATTATATTTTCTATTACCAGAATTAATTATTAATTTTAGAAGTTTATATCAAAATTTTTTGTTGAAAAATTAAGATAGTTTATACAAACAAATAAAAAGTTATGATTTTATTCAATTTTTAATGGTAATAAAAAAATAAACACAATCTTTTGGTTACTAAATTTATACATAAAATATTTCAAAGTTGCTTATTTAGTTTATAAAATGTGTCAAGTACAGTCTATTATACAGAATAAAAATAATTTTTCTCATAAATCATAAAATTTATTGACTTTATTTATTTTAAATAAAATTATTTTGTTTGAGGTTTAATATACAATCATGAATATAAAATGTTAAATAATTATTAATCTTTTATTTTCCAACAGGCTGCAATGTTGAAGACTATTGATTCAATAAGTATTATAATTTAATTGTAAGATATAACTAAAATAGTATGCTTAAGGTAATAAATGAGAAATGAGCAAGAATAGAAATTATTTTTGTTAGAGTTTGTTAGAGTTTTTTAGAAAATAGTTTAAGTATGTTTTTAGAAAGTTTCATTATACTGTATTACATGTGAACTAACTTACCTCTTATTTAAATAGGAAATGTATCTTCACATATTCAATATAACTATTAGAAGCATGAGAATCATCAGATAAAAATATTTGATTTTTTAAGAAATTCTTCTTTGCAGATATTTAGAGAAGTAGCTTAAATTTTCTATATATTTACAAAAATATTTAACTTAATCATAATAACTAATGATCAATTTAATTGATGGTTGGAATGTATAGACTTTTATAATCTTTTTAATTTAAAATAAATTAAATTTTGATTGATTATTAATATGCTCAATTTACCACCCATTTTAACTCTATGGGGTTTTGGGGTTTATAATATATGCCTTGAATCAGTCTTTTTCATCTCGGTTCATGAAGTGTTATTCTAACATTAAGACCAAGCTGAGCTTGAATATCAAATAAGAATAAATATATCTTCATACGCGTAAAGAAGCTATTTTAATATATTACCTAAAGAATCCTTGACTCTTCATTTTTGGGGTTTTGAGAGCCTTGAAAAACAGGCAAGGAAATTTATGAGGTAACCTTGAATTAAGCAAATACACTAAATTTGGGCTCCTGAACAAGAGTGTGACAGCGTAACACCAGATATATAGTCATTTTCAAAAGTTATATGAGAATCAATTTGTCAATTTTAGCCATTTTTAAAAATCTGTCCAGGACCGAACCCTTCACCACCAATAGGCTGCGGTGAATTCATAATTCCTAAGAACTCCCGGAAATACCGGTTCTGGTCATTTAGACCTCGCATAGCACGAATCTCGAATCAGAATTGATTTATCTTAAAAACGTGCAATGATATTAGCATATGAAAGTCGTGTGATCGAATTATTAAGAATGCGATTTTATTGATTACCATAATAATAATTCTTCTGATTTAATTTCTTAAGATATAAACTCCATTAAATGAGAGTCTGTTAGAGTTTTCAACTTTATATTATTTATCCCCAAATTGAAATGAAAAAACATTTATGTTGTTTTACAGTTGTCCATTTCGACTATTGGATTTTCATTATGTATTAATCTATATCCTAAAAGCCTATAGTTCACAAGTAATAATTGGTTTTGCCAATAAATTTTGATTGGAAAAAATTATCATCTCAATTTTGTTTGAATTTTATGAATTAAGCTTATCCATAATTAGCTTTAATTTATATATAGTTTTCTTTGCAATTACTATCATAAAATTTTTTTCATTTTTAATAAGTTCAATTGAAATTAGAAATTAATCTAAAACTCTAACAAACTCTTATAAAGTCTAACAAAATATAATAATTAAAATTATCAGACTTATACTATGATTTACATAGTAATTTTTTATTGTATTTTAAAATATCAATAAACTGTAGCAAACCTTAACAAATTAAACAACTTAATTAGATTATGCACATCAATTAAAAATGGTGACAAAAGACTTATTTGAGTTTGCTAAAGTATACTAAAACTACAATTTAATAGTTTCAAATGCAACTAAAAAACATGTCAATATTTCTTTATTTTATAGTCCAATTATCCTTATGAGCTCTTCTTTACTTTGCTATATCACACATTAGTATTTTTCAGTTCATGCTTTAAGGGCATTTTATCACCAGTAGGTGGTGAAATTTTCCCAATATCGAAAAATCAATTTTTCTTCAGAGATAATCTATTAACCTAAAAAGACATATGAAGTGACAAATTTTACCTTAGTAAGCATTTAAATTATATTTTCGAGGTTTCCAAGAAAAGTAAAATTATTTATATATTTATTGTCTATAAAAATTTCCAGACTAAACCCTGAAAGTGAAAAATATTTGATTTTTGTTTTGAGATTGAAAAAATTCTATTTCAAACTTTTAACTCATTTGACTGAAGAGATTTCATTCTTATCCCAAATTAATCTTTTATATAGTAATAAAATTTGAATGAATTTAAACTACTATAGATTTAAGAAATTTTAATTAAATTTGAATATATTATTGATGATTATTAATAAAATTAATTTTACGAGTTATTATATTTTCTATTACCAGAATTAATTATTAATTTTAGAAGTTTATATCAAAATTTTTTGTTGAAAAATTAAGATAGTTTATACAAACAAATAAAAAGTTATGATTTTATTCAATTTTTAATGGTAATAAAAAAATAAACACAATCTTTTGGTTACTAAATTTATACATAAAATATTTCAAAGTTGCTTATTTAGTTTATAAAATGTGTCAAGTACAGTCTATTATACAGAATAAAAATAATTTTTCTCATAAATCATAAAATTTATTGACTTTATTTATTTTAAATAAAATTATTTTGTTTGAGGTTTAATATACAATCATGAATATAAAATGTTAAATAATTATTAATCTTTTATTTTCCAACAGGCTGCAATGTTGAAGACTATTGATTCAATAAGTATTATAATTTAATTGTAAGATATAACTAAAATAGTATGCTTAAGGTAATAAATGAGAAATGAGCAAGAATAGAAATTATTTTTGTTAGAGTTTGTTAGAGTTTTTTAGAAAATAGTTTAAGTATGTTTTTAGAAAGTTTCATTATACTGTATTAAATGTGAACTAACTTACCTCTTATTTAAATAGGAAATATATCTTCACATAATCAAAATAACTATTAGAAGCATGAGAATCATCAGATAAAAATATTTGATTTTTTAAAAAATTCTTCTTTGTAGATATTTGGAAAAGTAGCTTAAATTTTCTATATATTTACAAAAATATTTAACTTAATCATAATAACTAATGACCTATTTAATTAATGGTTAGAATGTATAGACTTTTATAATCTATTCAATTTAAAATAAATTAAATTTTGATAGATTATTGATATGCTCGATTTACACCCCATTTTAACTCTATGGGGTTTTGGGGTTTATAATATATGCCTTGAATCAGTCTTTTTCATCTCGGTTCATGAAGTGTTATTCTAACATTAAGACCAAGCTGAGCTTGAATATCAAATAAGAATAAATATATCTTCATACGCGTAAAGAAGCTATTTTAATATATTACCTAAAGAATCCTTGACTCTTCATTTTTGGGGTTTTGAGAGCCTTGAAAAACAGGCAAGGAAATTTATGAGGTAACCTTGAATTAAGCAAATACACTAAATTTGGGCTCCTGAACAAGAGTGTGACAGCGTAACACCAGATATATAGTCATTTTCAAAAGTTATATGAGAATCAATTTGTCAATTTTAGCCATTTTTAAAAATCTGTCCAGGACCGAACCCTTCACCACCAATAGGCTGCGGTGAATTCATAATTCCTAAGAACTCCCGGAAATACCGGTTCTGGTCATTTAGACCTCGCATAGCACGAATCTCGAATCAGAATTGATTTATCTTAAAAACGTGCAATGATATTAGCATATGAAAGTCGTGTGATCGAATTATTAAGAATGCGATTTTATTGATTACCATAATAATAATTCTTCTGATTTAATTTCTTAAGATATAAACTCCATTAAATGAGAGTCTGTTAGAGTTTTCAACTTTATATTATTTATCCTAAAATTGAAATGAAAACAACATTTATGTTGTTTTACAGTTGTCCATTTCGACTAATGGATTTTCATTATGTATAAAGCTATATCCTAAAAGACTATAGTTCACAAGTAATGATTGGCTTTGCCATTAAATTTGGATTGAAAAAAATTATCATCTCAATTTTGTTTGAATTTTGTGAATTAATCTTATCCATAATTAGCTTTAATTTATATATAGTATTCTTTGCAATTACTAACATAAATTTTTTTTCATTTTTAATAAGTTTAATTGAAATTAGAAAATAATCTAAAACTCTAACAAACTCTTTTAAAGTCTAACAAAATATAAAAATTAAAATTATCAGACTTATACTATGATTTATATAGTAATTTTTTATTGTATTTAAAAATATCAATAAATTGTTACAAACCTTAACAAATTAAACAACTTAATTAGATTATGCACATATATTAAAAATGTTGACAAAAGACTTAAATGAGTTTGCTAAAGTATACTATAACTCCAATTTAATAGTTTCAAATGAAACTAAAAAACATTTCAAAATTTCTTTATTTTATAGTCCAATTATCCTTATGAGCTCTTCTTTACTTTGCTATATCACACATTAGTATTTTTCAGTTCATGCTTTAAGGGCATTTTTTCACCAGTAGGTGGTGAAATTTTGCCCATTATCGAAAAATCAATTTTTCCTCAGAGATAATCTATTAACCTAAAAAGACATATGAAGTGACGAATTTTGCCTTTGTAAACATATAAATTATATTTTAGAGGTTTCCAAGAAAAGTAAAATTACTTATATATTTATTGTCTATAAAAATTTCCAGACTAAACCCTGAAAGTGAGAAATATTTTTTTTTTTTTTTGAGATTGAAAAATTCTATTTCAAACTTTTAACTCATTTGACTGAAGAGATTTCATTCTTATCCAAAATTAATCTTTTATATAGTAATAAAATTTGAATGAATTTAAACAACTATAGATTTAAGAAATTTCAATTAAATTTGAATATAATATTGATTATTATTAATAAAATTAATTTTATGAGGTATTATATTTTCTATTACCGGAATTAAGTATTAATTTAAAAAGTTTATATCAAAATTGTTGGTTGGAAAACTAAGATAGTTTATACAAACAAATAAAAAATTATGATTTTATTCAATTTTTAATGGTAATAAAAAAATAAACACAATCTTTTGGTTACTAAATTTATACATAAAATATTTCAAAGTTGCTTATTTAGTTTATAAAATGTGTCAAATACAGTCTATTATACAGAATAAAAATAATTTATCTCATAAATCATAAAATTTATTGACTTTATATATTTTAAATGAAATTATATTGTTTGAGGTTTAATATACCATCATGAATATAAGAAGTTAAATAATTATTAATCTTTTATTTTCCAACATACTGCAATGTTGAAGACTATTGATTCAATAAGTATTATAATTTAATTGTAAGTTTATAACTAAAATAGTATGCTTAAGGTAATAAATGAGAAATGAGCATGAATATAAATTATTTTTGTTAGAGTTTGTTAGATTTTTTGAGTAAATAATTTAAGTATGTTTATAGAAAGTTTCATTATACTGTATTACATGTGAACTAACTTACCTCTTATTTAAATAGGAAATGTATCTTCACATATTCAATATAACTATTAGAAGCATGAGAATCATCAGATAAAAATATTTGATTTTTTAAGAAATTCTTCTTTGCAGATATTTAGAGAAGTAGCTTAAATTTTCTATATATTTACAAAAATATTTAACTTAATCATAATAACTAATGATCAATTTAATTGATGGTTGGAATGTATAGACTTTTATAATCTTTTTAATTTAAAATAAATTAAATTTTGATTGATTATTAATATGCTCAATTTACCACCCATTTTAACTCTATGGGGTTTTGGGGTTTATAATATATGCCTTGAATCAGTCTTTTTCATCTCGGTTCATGAAGTGTTATTCTAACATTAAGACCAAGCTGAGCTTGAATATCAAATAAGAATAAATATATCTTCATACGCGTAAAGAAGCTATTTTAATATATTACCTAAAGAATCCTTGACTCTTCATTTTTGGGGTTTTGAGAGCCTTGAAAAACAGGCAAGGAAATTTATGAGGTAACCTTGAATTAAGCAAATACACTAAATTTGGGCTCCTGAACAAGAGTGTGACAGCGTAACACCAGATATATAGTCATTTTCAAAAGTTATATGAGAATCAATTTGTCAATTTTAGCCATTTTTAAAAATCTGTCCAGGACCGAACCCTTCACCACCAATAGGCTGCGGTGAATTCATAATTCCTAAGAACTCCCGGAAATACCGGTTCTGGTCATTTAGACCTCGCATAGCACGAATCTCGAATCAGAATTGATTTATCTTAAAAACGTGCAATGATATTAGCATATGAAAGTCGTGTGATCGAATTATTAAGAATGCGATTTTATTGATTACCATAATAATAATTCTTCTGATTTAATTTCTTAAGATATAAACTCCATTAAATGAGAGTCTGTTAGAGTTTTCAACTTTATATTATTTATCCCCAAATTGAAATGAAAAAACATTTATGTTGTTTTACAGTTGTCCATTTCGACTATTGGATTTTCATTATGTATTAATCTATATCCTAAAAGCCTATAGTTCACAAGTAATAATTGGTTTTGCCAATAAATTTTGATTGGAAAAAATTATCATCTCAATTTTGTTTGAATTTTATGAATTAAGCTTATCCATAATTAGCTTTAATTTATATATAGTTTTCTTTGCAATTACTATCATAAAATTTTTTTCATTTTTAATAAGTTCAATTGAAATTAGAAATTAATCTAAAACTCTAACAAACTCTTATAAAGTCTAACAAAATATAATAATTAAAATTATCAGACTTATACTATGATTTACATAGTAATTTTTTATTGTATTTTAAAATATCAATAAACTGTAGCAAACCTTAACAAATTAAACAACTTAATTAGATTATGCACATCAATTAAAAATGGTGACAAAAGACTTATTTGAGTTTGCTAAAGTATACTAAAACTACAATTTAATAGTTTCAAATGCAACTAAAAAACATGTCAATATTTCTTTATTTTATAGTCCAATTATCCTTATGAGCTCTTCTTTACTTTGCTATATCACACATTAGTATTTTTCAGTTCATGCTTTAAGGGCATTTTATCACCAGTAGGTGGTGAAATTTTCCCAATATCGAAAAATCAATTTTTCTTCAGAGATAATCTATTAACCTAAAAAGACATATGAAGTGACAAATTTTACCTTAGTAAGCATTTAAATTATATTTTCGAGGTTTCCAAGAAAAGTAAAATTATTTATATATTTATTGTCTATAAAAATTTCCAGACTAAACCCTGAAAGTGAAAAATATTTGATTTTTGTTTTGAGATTGAAAAAATTCTATTTCAAACTTTTAACTCATTTGACTGAAGAGATTTCATTCTTATCCCAAATTAATCTTTTATATAGTAATAAAATTTGAATGAATTTAAACTACTATAGATTTAAGAAATTTTAATTAAATTTGAATATATTATTGATGATTATTAATAAAATTAATTTTACGAGTTATTATATTTTCTATTACCAGAATTAATTATTAATTTTAGAAGTTTATATCAAAATTTTTTGTTGAAAAATTAAGATAGTTTATACAAACAAATAAAAAGTTATGATTTTATTCAATTTTTAATGGTAATAAAAAAATAAACACAATCTTTTGGTTACTAAATTTATACATAAAATATTTCAAAGTTGCTTATTTAGTTTATAAAATGTGTCAAGTACAGTCTATTATACAGAATAAAAATAATTTTTCTCATAAATCATAAAATTTATTGACTTTATTTATTTTAAATAAAATTATTTTGTTTGAGGTTTAATATACAATCATGAATATAAAATGTTAAATAATTATTAATCTTTTATTTTCCAACAGGCTGCAATGTTGAAGACTATTGATTCAATAAGTATTATAATTTAATTGTAAGATATAACTAAAATAGTATGCTTAAGGTAATAAATGAGAAATGAGCAAGAATAGAAATTATTTTTGTTAGAGTTTGTTAGAGTTTTTTAGAAAATAGTTTAAGTATGTTTTTAGAAAGTTTCATTATACTGTATTAAATGTGAACTAACTTACCTCTTATTTAAATAGGAAATATATCTTCACATAATCAAAATAACTATTAGAAGCATGAGAATCATCAGATAAAAATATTTGATTTTTTAAAAAATTCTTCTTTGTAGATATTTGGAAAAGTAGCTTAAATTTTCTATATATTTACAAAAATATTTAACTTAATCATAATAACTAATGACCTATTTAATTAATGGTTAGAATGTATAGACTTTTATAATCTATTCAATTTAAAATAAATTAAATTTTGATAGATTATTGATATGCTCGATTTACACCCCATTTTAACTCTATGGGGTTTTGGGGTTTATAATATATGCCTTGAATCAGTCTTTTTCATCTCGGTTCATGAAGTGTTATTCTAACATTAAGACCAAGCTGAGCTTGAATATCAAATAAGAATAAATATATCTTCATACGCGTAAAGAAGCTATTTTAATATATTACCTAAAGAATCCTTGACTCTTCATTTTTGGGGTTTTGAGAGCCTTGAAAAACAGGCAAGGAAATTTATGAGGTAACCTTGAATTAAGCAAATACACTAAATTTGGGCTCCTGAACAAGAGTGTGACAGCGTAACACCAGATATATAGTCATTTTCAAAAGTTATATGAGAATCAATTTGTCAATTTTAGCCATTTTTAAAAATCTGTCCAGGACCGAACCCTTCACCACCAATAGGCTGCGGTGAATTCATAATTCCTAAGAACTCCCGGAAATACCGGTTCTGGTCATTTAGACCTCGCATAGCACGAATCTCGAATCAGAATTGATTTATCTTAAAAACGTGCAATGATATTAGCATATGAAAGTCGTGTGATCGAATTATTAAGAATGCGATTTTATTGATTACCATAATAATAATTCTTCTGATTTAATTTCTTAAGATATAAACTCCATTAAATGAGAGTCTGTTAGAGTTTTCAACTTTATATTATTTATCCCCAAATTGAAATGAAAAAACATTTATGTTGTTTTACAGTTGTCCATTTCGACTATTGGATTTTCATTATGTATTAATCTATATCCTAAAAGCCTATAGTTCACAAGTAATAATTGGTTTTGCCAATAAATTTTGATTGGAAAAAATTATCATCTCAATTTTGTTTGAATTTTATGAATTAAGCTTATCCATAATTAGCTTTAATTTATATATAGTTTTCTTTGCAATTACTATCATAAAATTTTTTTCATTTTTAATAAGTTCAATTGAAATTAGAAATTAATCTAAAACTCTAACAAACTCTTATAAAGTCTAACAAAATATAATAATTAAAATTATCAGACTTATACTATGATTTACATAGTAATTTTTTATTGTATTTTAAAATATCAATAAACTGTAGCAAACCTTAACAAATTAAACAACTTAATTAGATTATGCACATCAATTAAAAATGGTGACAAAAGACTTATTTGAGTTTGCTAAAGTATACTAAAACTACAATTTAATAGTTTCAAATGCAACTAAAAAACATGTCAATATTTCTTTATTTTATAGTCCAATTATCCTTATGAGCTCTTCTTTACTTTGCTATATCACACATTAGTATTTTTCAGTTCATGCTTTAAGGGCATTTTATCACCAGTAGGTGGTGAAATTTTCCCAATATCGAAAAATCAATTTTTCTTCAGAGATAATCTATTAACCTAAAAAGACATATGAAGTGACAAATTTTACCTTAGTAAGCATTTAAATTATATTTTCGAGGTTTCCAAGAAAAGTAAAATTATTTATATATTTATTGTCTATAAAAATTTCCAGACTAAACCCTGAAAGTGAAAAATATTTGATTTTTGTTTTGAGATTGAAAAAATTCTATTTCAAACTTTTAACTCATTTGACTGAAGAGATTTCATTCTTATCCCAAATTAATCTTTTATATAGTAATAAAATTTGAATGAATTTAAACTACTATAGATTTAAGAAATTTTAATTAAATTTGAATATATTATTGATGATTATTAATAAAATTAATTTTACGAGTTATTATATTTTCTATTACCAGAATTAATTATTAATTTTAGAAGTTTATATCAAAATTTTTTGTTGAAAAATTAAGATAGTTTATACAAACAAATAAAAAGTTATGATTTTATTCAATTTTTAATGGTAATAAAAAAATAAACACAATCTTTTGGTTACTAAATTTATACATAAAATATTTCAAAGTTGCTTATTTAGTTTATAAAATGTGTCAAGTACAGTCTATTATACAGAATAAAAATAATTTTTCTCATAAATCATAAAATTTATTGACTTTATTTATTTTAAATAAAATTATTTTGTTTGAGGTTTAATATACAATCATGAATATAAAATGTTAAATAATTATTAATCTTTTATTTTCCAACAGGCTGCAATGTTGAAGACTATTGATTCAATAAGTATTATAATTTAATTGTAAGATATAACTAAAATAGTATGCTTAAGGTAATAAATGAGAAATGAGCAAGAATAGAAATTATTTTTGTTAGAGTTTGTTAGAGTTTTTTAGAAAATAGTTTAAGTATGTTTTTAGAAAGTTTCATTATACTGTATTAAATGTGAACTAACTTACCTCTTATTTAAATAGGAAATATATCTTCACATAATCAAAATAACTATTAGAAGCATGAGAATCATCAGATAAAAATATTTGATTTTTTAAAAAATTCTTCTTTGTAGATATTTGGAAAAGTAGCTTAAATTTTCTATATATTTACAAAAATATTTAACTTAATCATAATAACTAATGACCTATTTAATTAATGGTTAGAATGTATAGACTTTTATAATCTATTCAATTTAAAATAAATTAAATTTTGATAGATTATTGATATGCTCGATTTACACCCCATTTTAACTCTATGGGGTTTTGGGGTTTATAATATATGCCTTGAATCAGTCTTTTTCATCTCGGTTCATGAAGTGTTATTCTAACATTAAGACCAAGCTGAGCTTGAATATCAAATAAGAATAAATATATCTTCATACGCGTAAAGAAGCTATTTTAATATATTACCTAAAGAATCCTTGACTCTTCATTTTTGGGGTTTTGAGAGCCTTGAAAAACAGGCAAGGAAATTTATGAGGTAACCTTGAATTAAGCAAATACACTAAATTTGGGCTCCTGAACAAGAGTGTGACAGCGTAACACCAGATATATAGTCATTTTCAAAAGTTATATGAGAATCAATTTGTCAATTTTAGCCATTTTTAAAAATCTGTCCAGGACCGAACCCTTCACCACCAATAGGCTGCGGTGAATTCATAATTCCTAAGAACTCCCGGAAATACCGGTTCTGGTCATTTAGACCTCGCATAGCACGAATCTCGAATCAGAATTGATTTATCTTAAAAACGTGCAATGATATTAGCATATGAAAGTCGTGTGATCGAATTATTAAGAATGCGATTTTATTGATTACCATAATAATAATTCTTCTGATTTAATTTCTTAAGATATAAACTCCATTAAATGAGAGTCTGTTAGAGTTTTCAACTTTATATTATTTATCCCCAAATTGAAATGAAAAAACATTTATGTTGTTTTACAGTTGTCCATTTCGACTATTGGATTTTCATTATGTATTAATCTATATCCTAAAAGCCTATAGTTCACAAGTAATAATTGGTTTTGCCAATAAATTTTGATTGGAAAAAATTATCATCTCAATTTTGTTTGAATTTTATGAATTAAGCTTATCCATAATTAGCTTTAATTTATATATAGTTTTCTTTGCAATTACTATCATAAAATTTTTTTCATTTTTAATAAGTTCAATTGAAATTAGAAATTAATCTAAAACTCTAACAAACTCTTATAAAGTCTAACAAAATATAATAATTAAAATTATCAGACTTATACTATGATTTACATAGTAATTTTTTATTGTATTTTAAAATATCAATAAACTGTAGCAAACCTTAACAAATTAAACAACTTAATTAGATTATGCACATCAATTAAAAATGGTGACAAAAGACTTATTTGAGTTTGCTAAAGTATACTAAAACTACAATTTAATAGTTTCAAATGCAACTAAAAAACATGTCAATATTTCTTTATTTTATAGTCCAATTATCCTTATGAGCTCTTCTTTACTTTGCTATATCACACATTAGTATTTTTCAGTTCATGCTTTAAGGGCATTTTATCACCAGTAGGTGGTGAAATTTTCCCAATATCGAAAAATCAATTTTTCTTCAGAGATAATCTATTAACCTAAAAAGACATATGAAGTGACAAATTTTACCTTAGTAAGCATTTAAATTATATTTTCGAGGTTTCCAAGAAAAGTAAAATTATTTATATATTTATTGTCTATAAAAATTTCCAGACTAAACCCTGAAAGTGAAAAATATTTGATTTTTGTTTTGAGATTGAAAAAATTCTATTTCAAACTTTTAACTCATTTGACTGAAGAGATTTCATTCTTATCCCAAATTAATCTTTTATATAGTAATAAAATTTGAATGAATTTAAACTACTATAGATTTAAGAAATTTTAATTAAATTTGAATATATTATTGATGATTATTAATAAAATTAATTTTACGAGTTATTATATTTTCTATTACCAGAATTAATTATTAATTTTAGAAGTTTATATCAAAATTTTTTGTTGAAAAATTAAGATAGTTTATACAAACAAATAAAAAGTTATGATTTTATTCAATTTTTAATGGTAATAAAAAAATAAACACAATCTTTTGGTTACTAAATTTATACATAAAATATTTCAAAGTTGCTTATTTAGTTTATAAAATGTGTCAAGTACAGTCTATTATACAGAATAAAAATAATTTTTCTCATAAATCATAAAATTTATTGACTTTATTTATTTTAAATAAAATTATTTTGTTTGAGGTTTAATATACAATCATGAATATAAAATGTTAAATAATTATTAATCTTTTATTTTCCAACAGGCTGCAATGTTGAAGACTATTGATTCAATAAGTATTATAATTTAATTGTAAGATATAACTAAAATAGTATGCTTAAGGTAATAAATGAGAAATGAGCAAGAATAGAAATTATTTTTGTTAGAGTTTGTTAGAGTTTTTTAGAAAATAGTTTAAGTATGTTTTTAGAAAGTTTCATTATACTGTATTAAATGTGAACTAACTTACCTCTTATTTAAATAGGAAATATATCTTCACATAATCAAAATAACTATTAGAAGCATGAGAATCATCAGATAAAAATATTTGATTTTTTAAAAAATTCTTCTTTGTAGATATTTGGAAAAGTAGCTTAAATTTTCTATATATTTACAAAAATATTTAACTTAATCATAATAACTAATGACCTATTTAATTAATGGTTAGAATGTATAGACTTTTATAATCTATTCAATTTAAAATAAATTAAATTTTGATAGATTATTGATATGCTCGATTTACACCCCATTTTAACTCTATGGGGTTTTGGGGTTTATAATATATGCCTTGAATCAGTCTTTTTCATCTCGGTTCATGAAGTGTTATTCTAACATTAAGACCAAGCTGAGCTTGAATATCAAATAAGAATAAATATATCTTCATACGCGTAAAGAAGCTATTTTAATATATTACCTAAAGAATCCTTGACTCTTCATTTTTGGGGTTTTGAGAGCCTTGAAAAACAGGCAAGGAAATTTATGAGGTAACCTTGAATTAAGCAAATACACTAAATTTGGGCTCCTGAACAAGAGTGTGACAGCGTAACACCAGATATATAGTCATTTTCAAAAGTTATATGAGAATCAATTTGTCAATTTTAGCCATTTTTAA
>ARYC01021069.1:0-16437 GCA_000711775.1 Oxytricha trifallax
TCAACTGAGTCTAGCTTGAAGAGACACATCAAAGAGGTACACTCTGGTAGAGCTAAGATCTACTTCAAGCATGATAAAGTCGATGACAGATATTAATGCACAACTTGTATGAAGTCCTATACCCATTAAGCAAAAGTGATAAAACAAATGCAAAAGCATCACTTAAGCGAGTTCTTGATTCAAGATAAAGAAACTTAAAAGCTTATACCTGCCAAGAGAAAATCAAATACTATTGAGTCATAAAGAGATTAACAGGAGAGACTCAAGAGATAGAGGCTGCATGAATTAATGAATCAACCGGTAGGCAACACTATATTAGCATGCTTCTAAGCCAAAGCTCTGAACATACCTGTATTAAATGCAATTGATATTAGCAGTTGTATTGATAACTATTTGCAAATTAGCGTTCCTGCAAAACCAAAACTTATTGTAATTGATGATTATGCATACAAGGTGTATCCTTACAGCTATCTACTTAAGAATGAGCAGTATCAAAATGAGTTTGCTAACGAATTCATGATTCTTAGAGAGGCTTAGAGAAGAGTTTGCAAGAACTTGCTTAAGCTAAATGGTGTCATTTTAAGCTACAGTTATATCGCTTTAAGGCTTAAGAAATATGAAATGAGTCTGAAAGATTATCTTAATCATAACAGATACCCAGATGATTCGAATGATATACTATCAGATATGATATAGGGTATAAAGGAGTTGCATGAACTTGGATATGTTCATAGAGATTTGAAGATTGAAAATGTTATGATAAACCTATGCCCTTTAGAAGTTTGTTATAGATTTCAATAGAGCATTGGGATAAGAGATAGTAACCTTAGCAAAGGCTCTTGAGACATCTGGATACTTCCCAATCAGAGAGAAATGGACTAATGGCTCTGTTTAGTGGGATGTATGGGCAATCGGAGCTATTATATTAGAGAGTGATATGGAAAGTATGGCTTACTTTGGTACAAAGTTTGAAAAATAATCAATCTGTTTAGCTTAAAAGCATATTAAGTAAGAAAATGTATGCAAGGAAATAAAAATGATAGTTGAGATGATAATAATCAGTGCTCCCTCTTATCCAAGGTAAACATTGGATGACATACTTGTGCCACATAAGAGAGCAAGATTCCAGAGATATAACAAAGACAAGCAAATAAAATTCGTTTGAATTAAGAACACTAATACTCATTAAATATTCATTAAATTCACATAAAACCTGCGTTTTCTCTACTAACCCCAATAAGACACAAACTATACCCTACAAATCAAAGCACTTATAAACCTCACTAAGGGGTTTTGGGGTTTTGATTCAGTGACAGCTAAAAACTCTATTGCCTTTTTTTGCATGTTTGAGTGTTTTATTAGTATATATTAGGCATTTTAATTAAAATTCTATATGTAACTAAATTTCAAAATTTAGTTACCAACACTTTAAATATAGAATAATTAAGGATTCAAACATAGATAAAATATACATAAATCTAGATAGAATTAACAAAGTCTTGAAAGAATTCTTAGTACTCTAAGAATAATGTTCTGAATTAAAATTAATCGTTGATAAATTATTATATATGATATATTAGGGTACTTAACAATGTTACTTCCTTTTTGTAAACATATAAATCTTATTAGAATTATCAATAATTTAACTATATTTGACTTTATTATAAGGTTTTAGGAGTTTTTGTGTAACTAAATTTAGAAATTTGATTACACATGCAAATTAAATTTAAATATTAAATATCTGTTAAAAAAATTAATCAATCAAACATGGAGTGTAACTAAATTTTTTAATAATTATTGAATATATAGAATACTAGCCAGCAGAAGTCACGAAGGCAGACGAGTTCAGAAGACATCAGAAAGAGTTGCATAAACTCTAATAAGAATGACCAGTTGGAGCTTAAAATCAAGGAGAGTGATAAGAAAAGATAACTGTAACTGGATATGACTTTTGCATATTTGTTTAAGAATTCTTATGAATCATATTTGATTTCAATTTAATTTATCGATTCCTTGTTATTCTTCATAAATGATCAAATTTGAAAAATTATTAATTTATAAATTAGAGCAAAAGATAAGATAATTAAGCTATTTTTCCCAATTTCTTTCCCTTTTTACTAAATTTAATAATCATATAAGAAACACTAAAATGCTTTCTCAAAAACTATCAGATTAAACTGTTAAATATTTATTGATATTATATCTATTATCCCTTAATATATATCTCTATTTATATTATAATGGGGTTTTAAATAAATTTAACATTTTAGTATTAATAATTGTGACTTCAATTACCCCAAATTTCTATATAAACTATATAATGATAATTACCAATAACTTATGTATTCATAGCAATTTCTAACCGAATTATGTAATTTATTGATAGAAATAAAATTTAATTAAAAAAGCTATATAAAAATATAAATAACTATATTTATCAACTTATGATTTATTAATTTTATTTCAACATATTATTGCTGTTTCAATATTTCTAATTATAAATGATATTTACAGCTAATTCTTTTTAATTTTTATATGATGAATTAGTCCTAATTTTAACAATAAAATGGGAAATTAGTTATGCTGTGCAAACCCAAACTTCAATATAACAAGTGTATGCCAACCTCGCGATGATCAGGAAAATTTCATCTATGCCATTACCACATCCCCTAAACAAATAAGAAGCAGTGCAGTTAATAATACTTAAATTCATAGTAGGAATTCAATATCTAATAATTATCAGGATTTTACATAGAACAGATTATAAACTAAGCACAGTATTGGGGGGCAAAGAGGGGAGTTTATAATGAAGTGAAAGTATAAGTTTATATAGTTTTTTAATTTATTATTTCAATAGCGAATATAACAAGCATAGATAAAGCAGGCTATCAAGTGGATTATATAATAAGCATAACGATAGGACGGGTCTCGATATTTCACAACCAATAATATAAAAAACAAGTAACTACCACGGAACAGATTCTTATAAGAAATCATTTATGCAAACAAACATCTTTTCAAACAGAAAAATGTCTGCAAATTCGGCTCTACATAAAAATGCAAAACTAATGGCGAGAAATTTTGACTCGAAATAATCATAGGCATCTTAAAATCAGTCCAATAAATAATGGAGAATGAGTGTTGCTTTTAAGGTTTAATGTCCATTTGATATATCGCACATAAGTTTCAGTCAGAGGAGATACTTAGGGTATAGAAGTAGATTCGAATTCGATAAGAAACGCATTTTGATTGCATCTAAATAGAACAAATCATAAGATGATTAAGGTTAAGAAAAGACCGGCAATCTGAATGAGCTAGTCTTAAGCATAGTTGCCTTAAATTAAGTAGAGCAGCCTTTTGAGATATTTCGAGGAGGCTTAAGCCAAATACATAATAATAGTCAAAATGATATTAAGCAAACTGATAGTTCATAGTTGACATAAGAATCTGATAAAGAGATTATTTTAACAACTTTCATGGAGGATCATATTTCATCATTTATTCTAATTGTATCAACCTAAAAATCTAAAAACACGACAGAATTTAAAATCCTTAAGCTTTCAAAAATGCTTGACCTAGAAGATTGTGTCAGGGAGTATGTAAATTAAGAAAAGTAGAGTTCAGGAATTTTAAAGGAAAAAGCTAATGAATAAATTAAATAAGGCAAATTTAGAAAAGGATTGATAAGAAAAGATGATAACATAGAAATAGAATAAACTAATTTAAATCCTAAATTGCATAAAAATTTGACAAGAATTTAAGATCAACCATTATCAGTAAAAAATTTTGAGACCAAATTAAGGACAATAAAACTAGACTATTCTAATTCTAAAACTTAAAGTTAAACTCCCAAATGCAAAAGCCCCAGAAATATTATGCTTTCTACTATCTAAGAATAAGATAAGGATGAAAGTTCCCAAGAAACTTAAATCAAGTCAAACAACGAATTTAAATTAGAATCACATGTATTAGATCTTAATGATCATACGATTTAAGAAAACTTTAACATTCCAGACTAACCTTTCTAGCTTGAATAATTTGGATAATTAGCAGTGAGAGGCTAAATAACTTCAGCATAGCTTTTCTATGGGCATGATGGTAATTTTCTCTTCACTTTAGATTCGAATACTAAGGTGTTGAGCTTATTTATTGTAAGAGCTCGCATGGAAGAATTAAAATAAGATATTGATGATAAAATGCACCCAAAAGTTGCCAATTTCACAATGTCTAAACGTTGTCAAATTAAGCTTGATTATATTCCCTTATAAATTGACTACTATGCCGACTAAATTCTAGTTTGGTATTAAAAACAGTCTTCTTGCAAAATCATAGATGTTTATGATAAAAGAGGAACATTACAAAATAGAATGGATATTTAAGAGCAAATGGATCAATATGACTTGTAAATTCTAAGCATCGACCATGTTATGTTTCCTAAAATGAGATGGTCTGATAGAAAAATCGAAGAATTTGAAAGAATAAATAAATAGCAATTACTCAAGAAAATTTTGATTGTTGGCACATGCTAATAGAAATAGAATAATTTAGAAGAAGATCCTCTATTTTTCGAAGATAAAAATAGATTAAATCCTGAAGAGACTTAAGATGAATCATAACTACCCTAGACTTTTATAATGCTCTTCAACATTAATCTTTTGTAAATTGAAAACATTCAACTTCTCCAAACTTAACATGGAACTGTGACGACCCTAAACTTTGGTCCTTTTGATAATGGATACATTTTGCTTGGTCTCTCAGGAGGAGTTTTAATTGCTCTTGAATCTAACAATTTAAACATAATTATGCAGGAGAAATTATTTGATCATGCAGTTACTCAAATTGACTTTGAGCCAACTAATTTAGTTATAGTAAGCTCAGCTAGAAATGAAGTAGTTGCCTTGAATATAGTTAAAAGAGAAGTACATTATAAATACGTAGACCTAGGAAAGAAACAATTCTGTACAATTAAAGTACCACACTAAATCAATAATCAGGGAAGAATACATAATTAATAGATAAGTGCAGTTTAAAATAAAAGTAAATCTAATGGGTTGTAGGAGCATTTTTATAGCCATGATTTCGGCAACACCTCTGACAATAAAAATAGATTAATTTGTTGATTAATTAACTTTTGAATATATAAGCGATTTACTTAAATAATCATCATATTATAGAAAAGAGACAATAAATAAATCAATATAAGTTCAATTCATGGGTTAAATTTTCTTTTGGTTGAGCTTTCAGTCAAATAAGTTTGTAAAAGCTCTATTTTTATTGTTAAATTCTCCGTTGTCAACTCTATTAGAGTTTAACATTGAAAATGCTCCATTATTAGCAACTCGATGTATTAATGATTAAGGAGTCTCAATGTGTTTAGAAGTTAATATCACACTAGGTATATAATTGCTGCTTCTGCCAGAAGACTATTACAAATTAGTATGATTCAAAATATTTGGTATGTAATTAAAGCTGTCCCTATCAGTCTCATTAAATTATTTTGCATTTTACTTGTAAAATTTGTTATGCAGTAAGTTGTAACTACCCTAATATTGCCCTTCATCTTAATAGTCTTATGATTAATCGAATTAAGACTTTAATCTCTAAGTTCCTCTCAATGAAAAATTTGGTGTTTTATAATGACCATTTAAGTTAAATTCAATTGGCTAGCTGAAATATTGAATTCCTTATTCTCTTTATGAGTGATCATCTACCATAATATTTCTATCTTTGATTTATATTTAAACTGACTGCTCAAAGTAATTTTCAAGTTAATTTTATGAAAACTTATCTTCGTTCTTAAAAGCCTATGACAAGAGTATTTAAGCATTAGAACTTTATCTATTTTAGGTTTTATACCTTTTCTATGCTTAAATTTTGGTTTTACTTTAATTATTCTCTAAAATCAAATTACTACCTTTGAACGTATATCCCATATTTTTGTCTTTTTAAAATGGTTGAAACTAAGACTTGTAGTATCCTTATTAATCAGTTATCATGTCATATTCAATATTTTGTTATAATGTTTCACTTTACTATATAGAATTCTATGACGAATTTTAGTATGTTCTTTTCTTCTTTAGTATTAGTGATTTACCAAGTGATGAACTCTTTTTCTATAATAAATTGCTATAATTTATTTATATAATTACCTATGAGATGTGTAAAATTTAGGAACTATCGTTTTGATCATTTTGATTAACCAACTTTTCTAGAGTGATATTAGTAGGTGCTTGTGTCAAAATTGAATAATCCTAAGTGTATGAATTAAGTTCATTGTTAATTGTTAAATTTTTAGCATTTCTACTATTAAAGTCTTATTCATAGATATATAGAGAATTCAAGTGGGGAGCATCACTTTAATCTTATAGAAATTAATTGTCTTTTTTCTCTTAATCTTTTAAATTTGTTTTCTCATTTTGAGTTATCTTTAGGAATTTACTTATTAATGGTTTTCTCCCTGATATGAAATAGAATCTCCTATAAAGGCAATTAAAATAATCAGGTTCTTTTATAAATTAATTCAATCTTTTTTAGTTTAATAAAAAAGGCAATTTAACTGAAAATCAGGCCAAATTCTATAAGAAACTTACTTATTTACTTTGCTCACCTTAATAAGAGCATTTAAAGGTAAAAAATCAAATATAAGAAGTAGATATTTATAGTCCTCTGCAACATATGAAAATATTGTTAATTTTCTCATTACAATATTTTATTCTGAGAATTGTTAAAGAGAAGTATTTGGTTTTTTAGATGAGATACACCCTTATACACAACCCATTATTATAAAAAAGTTATGTTATTATAAAATATATAACGATTATATATATAATAAGTTGACTATTTATAGATTTTTCTTTAATTTCTTTTTTACGAGGAAGATTAATGAATAAAATCATAATGATTAATTTAGAGTAAAATTGAAATCTTGTTATGAAAAATCCTGAATTAATTTCAAAAATCAAAATCAGAGAGAGGCTCTTCAAGCATCTTGAGAGCAGCCTTGGCTTTAGCTTTCTCGTCCCGCTTTCTGATTTTGCTGAAAATTTTGCCTATCAAAGATTTGTCGTCTTTGACTCCGAATTGCTTCAAGAAGTCGAACATTAAGGTTTAGGATTTCTCTTCCATGTTATGAATAATGTTGGAGAACTTAGATCTAATTTTCTCATAGCCTTGATCGAATCCTTTTCCAATGTGCTCTTTCTCGAGAGAATCCTTGAATTCTTTGTACTGTTCCTTGAACTTTATTCTTTGAGCCTTGAATGCTGAGATACCTATGTCTTTTCTGCTGTAACCTCTCTTCAAAGATCTCCACACGTACATATCGTAGTCCTTAATAATTCTAAGAATGATGTCTGAAGTTGAGATACCCTCTGTTCTCTAAGTTGCTTTGAACATTCCCTACATCAAAAAGTAAGTTATGAATTAGATTGTTAAATTTGATTTACTTACCAGTTTCTTAACATCGGCATAGATATCTTCCTATCCTTCACCTCCATATGGAGCCTCGTCATGAGCAACATAATGAATGTTATTTTTTCTCAGGAAGTCGACAGTAAGTACCCAGGGACATGGACAAACAACTTCATCGACCCACTTGCAATGACGTAAAATCTCGCATCTCTCTTGCTCATTCATAACAATCTTTCCTTTCTTTTCAATGGTTTCTTTATCACCACTGACACCCACGATCAAATAGGTGTTTGGGAAAAGTTTCTTAGCTTGCTCAAGCACCTTTGCGTGTCCTACGTGGTACATATCGAAAACACCATCAGCATAAACTCTGACTGGATTGTTTGGATCGCTGCCATCAGGCTATGTAAAAAATATAAATCTTTAAAAATGACTTACAACTCCTGGTCTTTAATGAGGGTTAACTGGTTTTGTCATAGGTTGTGACCTAATTTATGGAACTAAGCTGCTTCTTCTAAGTGGTTCTTTGATCTCCTCGTGATCACCGTTGTATTCATTTTCCAAATACTTCTAATGGAAATCTGCATCTAAGTACTTCTCATCGCTTGAATGCTCGGAAGAAGAAGATGGAGTGTGATCATCTTCGAAGCTGGAATCAGTGCCGAAGGAGTCTGAATCTGACTTGACTATAGTTGTTTAAATTGACCTTGATAACATAAACTTGATATTTTAATTAAAAGCAATAAAAAGCTTAAAATATAAAACCCAATTTTTTACTTGTATCATTTAGTTAAATATTGAACAATATCATAACTTTTATTCTATCTTAGATTATTATTTTATATTTATAAAATTAGCTATTAATTGTTTTACAGTGATGATTATTGGGCTTTCTACCTCTCTTAAGAACAGGAGAAGGTTTCTTGCTTCCATTGGCTGCATCATTCCCATTAAGTTACTGAGTAATATTAGTTCTCTTCCTCTTTCCCAATATTTGTAATTACTATCTCTGCAATTACTTCAAAGTTGCATCCTTGTCCTTGGGGTGAGGTGTGGGTTTGCGGCTTTTTACCTATTAATTTAAAAGTTAAAATTTTCTGGTAGATATTTGTAAAATTGCATACAGCTGTGACTAATGGATTAGTTCTTGGTCTCTATATAATTACAATTATATATTCAATTTTGATTATATGCCACATATTATCTTTAAAAAAGTAAAATTTATCTACTTAAGTCTCCCTCTTGGCATTTCAAGATAAATAAATTATAATAGAAAATTAAAGAGGGAATCAAATTAATATTAATGATGTAATGATCCATTAAATTTAGTTGTTAGATTCTTGAAATTTAAATTAACTTTGAATTATTCTGATTAATTATACTACTACTGCTTCTCCTATTATAAACTATAATATTAATACGTTTAAATGCAAAATTTAATCAATTCATAACATGCGGCAGCACTTCTGCAGAGGAGTTGCAGTCCTACTATGTTAAGAGTTTCTTAATCCCCTACCTAGGTGCTCATGTCGAGTTAGAGCTTTATGCATGGAAATTAAAAATAAATATCTACAAATTTAATATTAAAATAATTTATGGACTCTACGGAGGTACAAACACCTCAATGCATCATCACGGTATTATGCCATCTGCAACTGAGGAAGTTTTGAGACTCAGAAAAGATGTAAGTTTTATGAATAATCGCATATATCATTGTAATTTCTCTTTCCATAATTTCAAAAAGTCAATGTATTCATCGTTATACAGTTGAGAGTGAAAGAAGCTGAATTCAGCAAAGAGAGGGCAATCTTGGAACAGAAAATATATTAACTTGAATTGTAATTGAAAGACTCAAAAGATCGTGAAGATAACTAAAGAAGAATGCATGAAACGATGATCAACTGTTTAAATAGTACTATTTAAATACTAAAAAATTTAATTTCATCAATTTACTCTTTTTACTGTGTATTTATTAAATAGTAGTTCAAATTCTGACCCATCAGCTGCATAACAAGCCATACAGTAGCTTTAAGTAACTGAGAAATCTCTTTATTAAGAAATAACTGAGTTAAGAATGTAAAAGTTGAGACTTTAAGATGAATTAGAAATCAAGGATTAAAGCCAAAGGAGGTAAAATGATGAAAGAGAAATCAAAATTAAAGATATGGGAGTTGAATTTGAAAGAATGAGACTAGACTATCAATCAACACTATATGTTAGAAAATAAGAGCTTTTATCATAATTTGCTTGCAATTTTTATATAATAGTTGAAATTTCAAAGTGAGTAGGATAAGAAAGACTTGACTTAAAAATTACACCAAACTCAGACTTTAAAAGAGCAAGAACTCTACAAAATTGAACTAAAGTACAAATCAGAGCTAAACGATTTGAAAACTGAGCTTGAGCGTGAAAAGCTCACTCATGAAAGAGACTCTGATAAGATGAAGGCAGACTTTGAAATGAACTTGAAAGAAATGAAAATGATTTACGATTAGGAAAAGTTCAATCTGTAATTCAAAGTTGAGAAAAGTACAAACGATCTCAGTCAACTCATTAACAAAATTAACACTCAATAGCATCATGATCAATTAAATGTAAGTCAGAGGACTGAACATGTGTAACGCAAACGAGAAGAGCTGGAATAAGAAATTTTGGCTTTGCATCATGAAGTTGAGCAGATTAAAGTGTAATACGACTGTGAAATCGCTAAAATTTAATAAGATAAACTGCAAGCTGAGAATAAAGCTCTCAAGTTAGCTAAACAATTAGACAAAATCAAGAATGCTCCTAAACCTGCAGTTCAGATCGATTTAAGCAAAAATTTAGAAAAGTAATTAGAAGAGGGTAAAAGCAAGGAGAGCCAAGAGTAGCTAGCTAAATAGATACTAAATTTGAAAGATGAAGTTCAATAGCTCACTAAAGAAAATGAAAAAGTTCAAGAGCAACTTATTTAATGTTTTTTAAAGATATCTGAATGAATTTCATTAAACTTTTTGAAATTCCCTTTTTATATAAAACTTAAGAAATTCAGGAAAGAAATCTTGGAAAATCAAGACTACATAGAAAAAATAGAAGCTAACGAAAGAAAACTTCGAACTTTATTAAAAGATAAAAACTCTGGGGAGGGCAGCAATGAAAATCTCTAAGACAAGCTAATGGATGTGAGGAAGCAGTTAAACACTGAAAAACGCAAGAACATCGATTTGAGTGAGAGAAACAACTCAGTTTAGGAGCAAATGGAAAAGATCAGGGATATGAATTTGAATGAATTACTGGAGAGAGATAAGAAAATAGTTCAGTTGTCAAAGGAATTGATGGAGACTGAGAGGAAATTATAGGACATATAAAGCGTATTTAATAGCAACTAGATACATGGGAAACATTGTTTATTGCTATTTATTAAAAATTAATTAGCAATAGTATTTGTTTAATAAAATATTATAAATTAACATTCTAGAAATGCAAGCCCACTAGGAGGCATTTCTCAGAATATTTCATAAATTCATCAAAGAAATATCAGTTACAGTCCAATTTCAACAGCAAGTATCATTAATATGATTTATTAGTCATAACTATAATATGATAGTAGTTTCAATTATAACATCCACCCAAGTTAACAAAATCTAAAATTCGGACACCAAAATCACAATCACACACTTAGTAATTTATCACAGGCAAATAACCTGCCTATAAAAGCAGCTCAATCTCCAAGAGGAAATCCATCTCACTACCACCATTAAAGTATTGTTTCCAACTCTAATAACATGATCCCAATGCAAGAAGGTAACTAAATAATGAAATAAATTTCTCAGTTGGAGTTCACACTATTGAAAACCTGCCAGAGGATGGCTGATACTGCAATCAGAATGGAATGTTCAATATGCTTTATGACACTGGAAACCTCAGATTTTTATGACCATATAATCGCTGAACACCCTTAAAACAAGAGCTAAACTCCTATGATTCAACAGCAATAGTCTGCTTAAAACACTGTTATATCTTAATCTCTTAAATCAGGTAGAAATTTAACAAAGAAATACGCAGAGGATGAAGCTGTGAAATCAACCAGTTCATAGCATTAAAACCATCTTGCGAAGCTATCAAGCTCCCCTAAAAATATAGGATTATAGTAAAAACTTCAAAGTTTTAATTCAAATGATAATCAAATCACTTAAAAGCAGTAGCTACCCTTTTCCAATTAACTTCTGTCCTATGACTTTAACTCATCAATCCAGTAAGATACACAAAAGCAATTACACAAAAATAATCAACTTTCAATTCATCATAGTAAAAACTAAGAAAGTAAGAATAGCAAGAAATGGGTGCAAAACAGCAGGTCTTTCACTTGTTTACTCAATGAAATTGAGGAAGAAGAGAAATTCAATTAGAATAGTCAATAATCTAATAACATGTTGTAGAATACCACACAAAATAATACTTCATAGAACAATATGATGATGAGGAAATCTAAATCACCTATGAATAGCAGCAAAGTGCCAAATCATTAAGGATCTACAAGTTCAATGTAAAAATAAAAGCATAGTAAATCACCAACAAATTATATATTTATATGCAATTAAATAGATATAGTATCGTTATAAACTAATGCAAATATTAAATATATTATTAATTATCTGGTAGCACACAATTAAAATGAGCTGGATCATAATAGCACTAAGTCAAGAAACTATTACATGCAGTAATTGTAAAACACGAATACTAACTCCACTATTAATAATAATAATCAGAATAACACCCTCTAAATGAGTACTGTTCCATATTTAATTTTTTATACATTGCTTCTCTCGTTAATAAATGTACTGTTCTTTCTGGCAACACCTTATCAAGTGTGGTAAGATCACAAAAAGAATCGAAGAAACAGTAGAAATCTAATTTAAATCTTACTCAGCAGCAATTACCCCAAAACACTTTATTAAAGTTTTTAAATATTTCTCATTGATAAGTTAATTTATCTTAATCAAATACACTCAGGTACTGACTGCATGCAGGACTGAGATTCAAAACCTCAAAAGAGAAAACAAGAAAATGAACAACATAATACAAGAATAAGAGATTAAAATCCAGGATATTAGCAGAGATTGCTCCTAAATCAAGAAAAAAGTCAAGAAAGATAAAACTACCAAAGATCAGAGTAGTAAAAATGGCAATAGCAATCCATTGACTGATGAAATCAAAGGGTTATTAGAGAAACTAGTGAACTATTAAGGAAACAACAATTAGAAGGATAGTGCTGCTGTTAACTTTGGATCAAGTGGGGGTTATGGAGCACACACCTCCAGATAATACTCAAATTTGCCAATGAGTGTATATAAAATTATCTTAATTTACTTAGAGCACTGACAGCATGGTCGAATTGAGATCAAGTGCATCATCTGCTTATGGCAAAAGAAATAAGAATAAGTCAAAAAATTAGGTAACTAAAACAAGCAAATCACCCATCCCAGAAACTCATAACAATGTTCCAAAGAGTCACAGACATAAAAATTCAAATAACCAGCCTTAAAGTATGTCAATAAAGGAAAATATGAATTATGAAGTTAAACAGAAAGGGGTTATTAAAGTTCCAAATCTTCAACTTGAGACTAATCTCACAACCAATAATTTTAAATAATTGCTTTAGGGTTGAAACCCAAGAATATGACATTTTAGGTATATTCAATTAGCAAATTATATTATATTAATAAATAAGCACTCGAATTCAAGTTCATCAAACAGCAGATCTGAATCAGCTGAGTCTTCTTAATCTCCTGTCTCATCAGGAGACAGAACTCACGCTTCTATGATAGCAACTGAGCGAAGATGCATATAGGTTAATAAATCTGATGAGTTGACATCAAATTCGCCTAGAAGGTATAAAAACTACTTTGAAGTGCTCCAAAGTGTCATAGAAACCAATCCAATCGTAAAGGAAAAGCACTAAAATCCTCAATAACACAAGAAGGAAAGTCATTAAAGTCATAAATCTCACAATTAAACTTAAGCCATAATGGAGAGACAATAGGACAAGGAGAATAGAAAAGTCACTAAGCAAAACCGTATATTAAGTTCTAAAAACACATTAGGAGCAAATAACAAATATAAGCAGAAGCACTCCAGGTATTCTCCAAATTAGCAGTCAGACTCGTCTACTCATAAAAAGCATAGCAACAATCAATTAGCCTCAGTTAGATCATAAACAAGGCTTTAGTAGCCTAATTTCACTGGGTAGGAGTTGAACATGCCGCACAATTAGCAATAGATTAGTGGGAACGCTGGGTCCTAGACTTAGAGACCAAGTAGTAGAAACATGAATATGCCTTAAAATTACACTTCTAAGTAACAACAATAACAGCTTCTGCCACAGTAAAATACAGTGAGTTCATCATCCTATTCTAAATTTAATTGTATTTAGAATATTTAATTAAGTTCTTCAAACTATAACTTAGTGTTGTACGACTCATCAACCACAGATATCTTCAAAAGCAAGAATTTAATCAAGAACTAGCACCTCCCAACTCTTAACCACCACCCTAGCATTATAAATGTCTATAATTATTCTTATTTTTAGCTCAAATGGATTACTATCTCAAAGAGGAGGGCATTCAAATAAAAATCAAACTATCGATAACAAAGAATTACAACATCAGAAGCGAAAGTTAAACTTTGATGAGTAGCACTAGAATTATCTGGATGAGGAAAATGACTGTCCCTCGCTAGATCAATACGAAGAAGAGGATCAAAATCAAATATAAAATATTAATACATAATATTAATTATTAATAATAGCTACGAATTTAATAATAAATTAATTTGATAAATGACTTAATGTATTGCGACAATCAGCAAGTTAAAAACAACAATAAACTCCAAGAGATATAATAAAATGATTAATAATAAATACCTTATTAACTATTTTGTATTATTGTAGTTGATGGGATGTTTGCTTCATCAACTGATGAAGATCCCTTCGTGACTGGCAAGTTTTGTGATAACACTGGACATGCAAAGTAATTCTTGTTTAAGTACTCAAATAACAACAGCAAAAACTCAACTATGAGATTTAACTGACTGAAGCTTAATTTGTTTTATTTAATTCTTACAATTATCATTGTCTTTGACAAGAATTAAAAATATTTTGATTGTACAATTGTGTAATTATAAATGTGAGTAATAAAATTAAAATATTAAAGAGAGAACCAATTTAAATCACATAAATTTATCTTTTTGAGTAATAAAATAGGAATTTCCAGCATCCTATTGATTATTGATGTTGCTTGAGCTGATGTCGTTTTCCAAAGCAAGCGCAGTTTTGCTATCGCTTTTGTTTTTATCTTTGTAGTATTGGTCAAGAATTTATTTCTCATTAGTCTCATCTTCATCAACATTCTCCAGAGAGAATAATTACTTGTTAAGTGCTAGAGCTTTGATATAGCTATCGAAGTGATGTTTGAGTTTTTAATTGTAATTAGAACTGTTTTGAGTCTGGTTTATTAAATCTTTAGCTTCTTAAGTTTCCTAAACCATTTTCTCGCGTTCTTTCTCTGCTTGCTTAATAATCTCCTTCTCTCTTTAAACGTGATTCAAGAGGATTTGATATTTCTAGACGAATGGATCTTTACGCTTCTCGAATGATGGCACGATTCCATGCATCATATAAGGTGTGTTTTCTCTAGTAAATACCCTTTTAATATGCTCATTTTAAGTCATGCATTTCACTACGTCTTAAGTGCGATGGATACCAGCCCAGAGATCTCTAGTTCTAATTTGACCCTTTTTCTTCTTGGAATCGACAAGGATGTAGTTTTGGCTTGAAGCACCACTCATCATACTTTAAGCTTAAGAGACTTGTAGAGATTTATTTTAGTAGAAAATTGATTTCTCTGCTTTTGAGGGCTGTTCAGATATGGATCCTTGAGAAGGTAGAAATTTAAAACTTCCTGTATAACCTTTAGAACGAGATAGTAAGGTCTTTTGTTGAGATTGAGAGTAATCTGAATCAAATCCTGTTTGCCTTGGTTGGATTTAATGTAAAATAAAAAACATTATACAAAATATATTTTATGAAATGTAAGTCTGCAATAGACTTCTATGACTTAATAGCAGATATAGAATTCTTATGATCACCAAATGGTAAACCTTATTCTTTAATTAAAATCAAATCAGACTTTTTAGTTTTATTTACGATTGAGTCTGACTGTACTTTAATTGCTTTGAATGGTGTATTTCCTTCAGTAAGCCCCATCTATTGATTATTATGTCCATAACCTACTTAAGCCATTGATGACTCTTTTTCAAGCTAGGCAGCATACCATAGCTTGGTTATGAATTCAAGTTTTATCTTTTAGTTTGATTTGAACTCTCTCCTTGGCTTTCTCTTTAAGAATCTATCTTTAGGAATTCATGATTATTGCATCATTTAAATATTGGTATTTTAAATTTTGAATTAAGTATTTTTTTTAAATAATTTCAATATTTATGCTTTGGTGGTACTTGGCTTTATTATTGAAAATATTCTTTGTGATGTTTTCTCTGTGAGTTGGATTAAGTGTTTGAGGGTTACTGCTGAAGTATGACGAAGACTAAATTGATTCCAGATTTGTATTTTGCTATTGCTAAATAAGCACCTATTTTAGGGTTAACAATTTATATTATTTATTTCTATGTATATTCTTTGTATGAATAATAGTTAGGTCCCTGATAATAACTTAAGGCGCTTGGTGGCATACCAATTTAATTGCTGCTAGTTTAAAGCTCAGAATTACCCCCAAAACCCCCTCCATATTGAAACTTTGGTTGCATCATAATTGATTAGTTTTTATGTGCACTGGCTGCATTATTATTCAATCCCATGTTATTGCTTCCACTCATATTATTCTAATCGTTAGATTTAAAAGATTAGGCTGACTTAGATTTATTATCTACAGTGCCATTATTCTAGTTTTGTATGCTTATTAGGTTCTTGCTTGTTGAGCGCCTCTACTGATATTAATTGAAAACCACTTTCTTATTTGATTATCTAGCTGCATC
>ARYC01021070.1:0-33120 GCA_000711775.1 Oxytricha trifallax
TGCTTTGAACATTCCCTACATCAAAAAGTAAGTTATGAATTAGATTGTTAAATTTGATTTACTTACCAGTTTCTTAACATCGGCATAGATATCTTCCTATCCTTCACCTCCATATGGAGCCTCGTCATGAGCAACATAATGAATGTTATTTTTTCTCAGGAAGTCGACAGTAAGTACCCAGGGACATGGACAAACAACTTCATCGACCCACTTGCAATGACGTAAAATCTCGCATCTCTCTTGCTCATTCATAACAATCTTTCCTTTCTTTTCAATGGTTTCTTTATCACCACTGACACCCACGATCAAATAGGTGTTTGGGAAAAGTTTCTTAGCTTGCTCAAGCACCTTTGCGTGTCCTACGTGGTACATATCGAAAACACCATCAGCATAAACTCTGACTGGATTTGTTTGGATCGCTGCCATCAGGCTATGTAAAAAATATAAATCTTTAAAAATGACTTACAACTCCTGGTCTTTAATGAGGGTTAACTGGTTTTGTCATAGGTTGTGACCTAATTTATGGAACTAAGCTGCTTCTTCTAAGTGGTTCTTTGATCTCCTCGTGATCACCGTTGTATTCATTTTCCAAATACTTCTAATGGAAATCTGCATCTAAGTACTTCTCATCGCTTGAATGCTCGGAAGAAGAAGATGGAGTGTGATCATCTTCGAAGCTGGAATCAGTGCCGAAGGAGTCTGAATCTGACTTGACTATAGATGTTTAAATTGACCTTGATAACATAAACTTGATATTTTAATTAAAAGCAATAAAAAGCTTAAAATATAAAACCCAATTTTTTACTTGTATCATTTAGTTAAATATTGAACAATATCATAACTTTTATTCTATCTTAGATTATTATTTAATATTTATAAAAATAGCTAATAATTGTTTACAGTGATGATTATTGGGCTTTCTACCTCTCTTAAGAACAGGAGAAGGTTTCTTACTTCCATTAGCTGCATCATTCCCATTAAGTTACTGAGTAATATTAGTTCTCTTCCTCTTTCCCAATATTTGTAATTACTATCTCTGCAATTACTTCAAAGTTGCATCCTTGTCCTTGGGGTGAGGTGTGGGTTTGCGGCTTTTCACCTATTAATTCAAAAGTTAAAATTTAATCATAAATATTTGTAAAATTGCATACAGCTGTGACTAATGGATTAGTTCTTGGTCTCTATATAATTACAATTATATATTAATTTAGATTATATACCACATATTAACTTAAAAAAAGTAAAATTTATCTACTTAAGTCTCCCTCTTGGCATTTCAAGATAAATAAATTATAATAGAAAATTAAAGAGGGAATCAAATTAATATTAATGATGTAATGATCCATTAAATTTAGTTGTTAGATTCTTGAAATTTAAATTAACTTTGAATTATTCTGATTAATTATACTACTACTGCTTCTCCTATTATAAACTATAATATTAATACGTTTAAATGCAAAATTTAATCAATTCATAACATGCGGCAGCACTTCTGCAGAGGAGTTGCAGTCCTACTATGTTAAGAGTTTCTTAATCCCCTACCTAGGTGCTCATGTCGAGTTAGAGCTTTATGCATGGAAATTAAAAATAAATATCTACAAATTTAATATTAAAATAATTTATGGACTCTACGGAGGTACAAACACCTCAATGCATCATCACGGTATTATGCCATCTGCAACTGAGGAAGTTTTGAGACTCAGAAAAGATGTAAGTTTTATGAATAATCGCATATATCATTGTAATTTCTCTTTCCATAATTTCAAAAAGTCAATGTATTCATCGTTATACAGTTGAGAGTGAAAGAAGCTGAATTCAGCAAAGAGAGGGCAATCTTGGAACAGAAAATATATTAACTTGAATTGTAATTGAAAGACTCAAAAGATCGTGAAGATAACTAAAGAAGAATGCATGAAACGATGATCAACTGTTTAAATAGTACTATTTAAATACTAAAAAATTTAATTTCATCAATTTACTCTTTTTACTGTGTATTTATTAAATAGTAGTTCAAATTCTGACCCATCAGCTGCATAACAAGCCATACAGTAGCTTTAAGTAACTGAGAAATCTCTTTATTAAGAAATAACTGAGTTAAGAATGTAAAAGTTGAGACTTTAAGATGAATTAGAAATCAAGGATTAAAGCCAAAGGAGGTAAAATGATGAAAGAGAAATCAAAATTAAAGATATGGGAGTTGAATTTGAAAGAATGAGACTAGACTATCAATCAACACTATATGTTAGAAAATAAGAGCTTTTATCATAATTTGCGTGCTTTTTATAGAATAGCTAAAATTTCAAAGTGAGTAGGATAAGAAAGACTTGACTTAAAAATTACACCAAACTCAGACTTTAAAAGACCAAGAACTCTACAAAATTGAACTAAAGTACAAATCAGAGCTAAACGATTTGAAAACTGAACTTGAGCGTGAAAAGCTCACTCATGAAAGAGACTCTGATAAGATGAAGGCAGACTTTGAAATGAACTTGAAAGAAATGAAAATGATTTACGATTAGGAAAAGTTCAATCTGTAATTCAAAGTTGAGAAAAGTACAAACGATCTCAGTCAACTCATTAACAAAATTAACACTCAATAGCATCATGATCAATTAAATGTAAGTCAGAGGACTGAACATGTGTAACGCAAACGAGAAGAGCTGGAATAAGAAATTTTGGCTTTGCATCATGAAGTTGAGCAGATTAAAGTGTAATACGACTGTGAAATCGCTAAAATTTAATAAGATAAACTGCAAGCTGAGAATAAAGCTCTCAAGTTAGCTAAACAATTAGACAAAATCAAGAATGCTCCTAAACCTGCAGTTCAGATCGATTTAAGCAAAAATTTAGAAAAGTAATTAGAAGAGGGTAAAAGCAAGGAGAGCCAAGAGTAGCTAGCTAAATAGATACTAAATTTGAAAGATGAAGTTCAATAGCTCACTAAAGAAAATGAAAAAGTTCAAGAGCAACTTATTTAATGTTTTTTAAAGATATCTGAATGAATTTCATTAAACTTTTTGAAATTCCCTTTTTATATAAAACTTAAGAAATTCAGGAAAGAAATCTTGGAAAATCAAGACTACATAGAAAAAATAGAAGCTAACGAAAGAAAACTTCGAACTTTATTAAAAGATAAAAACTCTGGGGAGGGCAGCAATGAAAATCTCTAAGACAAGCTAATGGATGTGAGGAAGCAGTTAAACACTGAAAAACGCAAGAACATCGATTTGAGTGAGAGAAACAACTCAGTTTAGGAGCAAATGGAAAAGATCAGGGATATGAATTTGAATGAATTACTGGAGAGAGATAAGAAAATAGTTCAGTTGTCAAAGGAATTGATGGAGACTGAGAGGAAATTATAGGACATATAAAGCGTATTTAATAGCAACTAGATACATGGGAAACATTGTTTATTGCTATTTATTAAAAATTAATTAGCAATAGTATTTGTTTAATAAAATATTATAAATTAACATTCTAGAAATGCAAGCCCACTAGGAGGCATTTCTCAGAATATTTCATAAATTCATCAAAGAAATATCAGTTACAGTCCAATTTCAACAGCAAGTATCATTAATATGATTTATTAGTCATAACTATAATATGATAGTAGTTTCAATTATAACATCCACCCAAGTTAACAAAATCTAAAATTCGGACACCAAAATCACAATCACACACTTAGTAATTTATCACAGGCAAATAACCTGCCTATAAAAGCAGCTCAATCTCCAAGAGGAAATCCATCTCACTACCACCATTAAAGTATTGTTTCCAACTCTAATAACATGATCCCAATGCAAGAAGGTAACTAAATAATGAAATAAATTTCTCAGTTGGAGTTCACACTATTGAAAACCTGCCAGAGGATGGCTGATACTGCAATCAGAATGGAATGTTCAATATGCTTTATGACACTGGAAACCTCAGATTTTTATGACCATATAATCGCTGAACACCCTTAAAACAAGAGCTAAACTCCTATGATTCAACAGCAATAGTCTGCTTAAAACACTGTTATATCTTAATCTCTTAAATCAGGTAGAAATTTAACAAAGAAATACGCAGAGGATGAAGCTGTGAAATCAACCAGTTCATAGCATTAAAACCATCTTGCGAAGCTATCAAGCTCCCCTAAAAATATAGGATTATAGTAAAAACTTCAAAGTTTTAATTCAAATGATAATCAAATCACTTAAAAGCAGTAGCTACCCTTTTCCAATTAACTTCTGTCCTATGACTTTAACTCATCAATCCAGTAAGATACACAAAAGCAATTACACAAAAATAATCAACTTTCAATTCATCATAGTAAAAACTAAGAAAGTAAGAATAGCAAGAAATGGGTGCAAAACAGCAGGTCTTTCACTTGTTTACTCAATGAAATTGAGGAAGAAGAGAAATTCAATTAGAATAGTCAATAATCTAATAACATGTTGTAGAATACCACACAAAATAATACTTCATAGAACAATATGATGATGAGGAAATCTAAATCACCTATGAATAGCAGCAAAGTGCCAAATCATTAAGGATCTACAAGTTCAATGTAAAAATAAAAGCATAGTAAATCACCAACAAATTATATATTTATATGCAATTAAATAGATATAGTATCGTTATAAACTAATGCAAATATTAAATATATTATTAATTATCTGGTAGCACACAATTAAAATGAGCTGGATCATAATAGCACTAAGTCAAGAAACTATTACATGCAGTAATTGTAAAACACGAATACTAACTCCACTATTAATAATAATAATCAGAATAACACCCTCTAAATGAGTACTGTTCCATATTTAATTTTTTATACATTGCTTCTCTCGTTAATAAATGTACTGTTCTTTCTGGCAACACCTTATCAAGTGTGGTAAGATCACAAAAAGAATCGAAGAAACAGTAGAAATCTAATTTAAATCTTACTCAGCAGCAATTACCCCAAAACACTTTATTAAAGTTTTTAAATATTTCTCATTGATAAGTTAATTTATCTTAATCAAATACACTCAGGTACTGACTGCATGCAGGACTGAGATTCAAAACCTCAAAAGAGAAAACAAGAAAATGAACAACATAATACAAGAATAAGAGATTAAAATCCAGGATATTAGCAGAGATTGCTCCTAAATCAAGAAAAAAGTCAAGAAAGATAAAACTACCAAAGATCAGAGTAGTAAAAATGGCAATAGCAATCCATTGACTGATGAAATCAAAGGGTTATTAGAGAAACTAGTGAACTATTAAGGAAACAACAATTAGAAGGATAGTGCTGCTGTTAACTTTGGATCAAGTGGGGGTTATGGAGCACACACCTCCAGATAATACTCAAATTTGCCAATGAGTGTATATAAAATTATCTTAATTTACTTAGAGCACTGACAGCATGGTCGAATTGAGATCAAGTGCATCATCTGCTTATGGCAAAAGAAATAAGAATAAGTCAAAAAATTAGGTAACTAAAACAAGCAAATCACCCATCCCAGAAACTCATAACAATGTTCCAAAGAGTCACAGACATAAAAATTCAAATAACCAGCCTTAAAGTATGTCAATAAAGGAAAATATGAATTATGAAGTTAAACAGAAAGGGGTTATTAAAGTTCCAAATCTTCAACTTGAGACTAATCTCACAACCAATAATTTTAAATAATTGCTTTAGGGTTGAAACCCAAGAATATGACATTTTAGGTATATTCAATTAGCAAATTATATTATATTAATAAATAAGCACTCGAATTCAAGTTCATCAAACAGCAGATCTGAATCAGCTGAGTCTTCTTAATCTCCTGTCTCATCAGGAGACAGAACTCACGCTTCTATGATAGCAACTGAGCGAAGATGCATATAGGTTAATAAATCTGATGAGTTGACATCAAATTCGCCTAGAAGGTATAAAAACTACTTTGAAGTGCTCCAAAGTGTCATAGAAACCAATCCAATCGTAAAGGAAAAGCACTAAAATCCTCAATAACACAAGAAGGAAAGTCATTAAAGTCATAAATCTCACAATTAAACTTAAGCCATAATGGAGAGACAATAGGACAAGGAGAATAGAAAAGTCACTAAGCAAAACCGTATATTAAGTTCTAAAAACACATTAGGAGCAAATAACAAATATAAGCAGAAGCACTCCAGGTATTCTCCAAATTAGCAGTCAGACTCGTCTACTCATAAAAAGCATAGCAACAATCAATTAGCCTCAGTTAGATCATAAACAAGGCTTTAGTAGCCTAATTTCACTGGGTAGGAGTTGAACATGCCGCACAATTAGCAATAGATTAGTGGGAACGCTGGGTCCTAGACTTAGAGACCAAGTAGTAGAAACATGAATATGCCTTAAAATTACACTTCTAAGTAACAACAATAACAGCTTCTGCCACAGTAAAATACAGTGAGTTCATCATCCTATTCTAAATTTAATTGTATTTAGAATATTTAATTAAGTTCTTCAAACTATAACTTAGTGTTGTACGACTCATCAACCACAGATATCTTCAAAAGCAAGAATTTAATCAAGAACTAGCACCTCCCAACTCTTAACCACCACCCTAGCATTATAAATGTCTATAATTATTCTTATTTTTAGCTCAAATGGATTACTATCTCAAAGAGGAGGGCATTCAAATAAAAATCAAACTATCGATAACAAAGAATTACAACATCAGAAGCGAAAGTTAAACTTTGATGAGTAGCACTAGAATTATCTGGATGAGGAAAATGACTGTCCCTCGCTAGATCAATACGAAGAAGAGGATCAAAATCAAATATAAAATATTAATACATAATATTAATTATTAATAATAGCTACGAATTTAATAATAAATTAATTTGATAAATGACTTAATGTATTGCGACAATCAGCAAGTTAAAAACAACAATAAACTCCAAGAGATATAATAAAATGATTAATAATAAATACCTTATTAACTATTTTGTATTATTGTAGTTGATGGGATGTTTGCTTCATCAACTGATGAAGATCCCTTCGTGACTGGCAAGTTTTGTGATAACACTGGACATGCAAAGTAATTCTTGTTTAAGTACTCAAATAACAACAGCAAAAACTCAACTATGAGATTTAACTGACTGAAGCTTAATTTGTTTTATTTAATTCTTACAATTATCATTGTCTTTGACAAGAATTAAAAATATTTTGATTGTACAATTGTGTAATTATAAATGTGAGTAATAAAATTAAAATATTAAAGAGAGAACCAATTTAAATCACATAAATTTATCTTTTTGAGTAATAAAATAGGAATTTCCAGCATCCTATTGATTATTGATGTTGCTTGAGCTGATGTCGTTTTCCAAAGCAAGCGCAGTTTTGCTATCGCTTTTGTTTTTATCTTTGTAGTATTGGTCAAGAATTTATTTCTCATTAGTCTCATCTTCATCAACATTCTCCAGAGAGAATAATTACTTGTTAAGTGCTAGAGCTTTGATATAGCTATCGAAGTGATGTTTGAGTTTTTAATTGTAATTAGAACTGTTTTGAGTCTGGTTTATTAAATCTTTAGCTTCTTAAGTTTCCTAAACCATTTTCTCGCGTTCTTTCTCTGCTTGCTTAATAATCTCCTTCTCTCTTTAAACGTGATTCAAGAGGATTTGATATTTCTAGACGAATGGATCTTTACGCTTCTCGAATGATGGCACGATTCCATGCATCATATAAGGTGTGTTTTCTCTAGTAAATACCCTTTTAATATGCTCATTTTAAGTCATGCATTTCACTACGTCTTAAGTGCGATGGATACCAGCCCAGAGATCTCTAGTTCTAATTTGACCCTTTTTCTTCTTGGAATCGACAAGGATGTAGTTTTGGCTTGAAGCACCACTCATCATACTTTAAGCTTAAGAGACTTGTAGAGATTTATTTTAGTAGAAAATTGATTTCTCTGCTTTTGAGGGCTGTTCAGATATGGATCCTTGAGAAGGTAGAAATTTAAAACTTCCTGTATAACCTTTAGAACGAGATAGTAAGGTCTTTTGTTGAGATTGAGAGTAATCTGAATCAAATCCTGTTTGCCTTGGTTGGATTTAATGTAAAATAAAAAACATTATACAAAATATATTTTATGAAATGTAAGTCTGCAATAGACTTCTATGACTTAATAGCAGATATAGAATTCTTATGATCACCAAATGGTAAACCTTATTCTTTAATTAAAATCAAATCAGACTTTTTAGTTTTATTTACGATTGAGTCTGACTGTACTTTAATTGCTTTGAATGGTGTATTTCCTTCAGTAAGCCCCATCTATTGATTATTATGTCCATAACCTACTTAAGCCATTGATTGAACTCTTTTTCAAGCTGGGCAGCATACCACAGCTTGGTTATGAATTCAAGTTTTTTCTTTTAGTTTGATTTGAACTCTCTCCTTGGCTTTCTCTTTAAGAATCTATCTTTAGGAATTCATGATTATTACATCATAAAAATATTGGTATTTTAAATTTTAAAATGAGCATTTTTTAAATAATTTCAATATTTATGCTTTAGAGGTTCTTGGCTTTATTATTGAAAATATTCTTTGTGATGTTTTCTCTGTGAGTTGGATTAAGTGTTTGAGGGTTACTGCTGAAGTATGACGAAGACTAAATTGATTCCAGATTTGTATTTTGCTATTGCTAAATAAGCACCTATTTTAGGGTTAACAATTTATATTATTTATTTCTATGTATATTCTTTGTATGAATAATAGTTAGGTCCCTGATAATAACTTAAGGCGCTTGGTGGCATACCAATTTAATTGCTGCTAGTTTAAAGCTCAGAATTACCCCCAAAACCCCCTCCATATTGAAACTTTGGTTGCATCATAATTGATTAGTTTTTATGTGCACTGGCTGCATTATTATTCAATCCCATGTTATTGCTTCCACTCATATTATTCTAATCGTTAGATTTAAAAGATTAGGCTGACTTAGATTTATTATCTACAGTGCCATTATTCTAGTTTTGTATGCTTATTAGGTTCTTGCTTGTTGAGCGCCTCTACTGATATTAATTGAAAACCACTTTCTTATTTGATTATCTAGCTGCATCATCCACTTATGATAAGTCGATTGGGGGATAATTTTACTGGCCTTTCTAGATGAGTTAAAACTTTAGCTAAGACTGATTTGAAATTGCTTGCATTTAAGATCCACTTTTATGTCTCCTAGCACTATCTCTTGAGGTACCTTGCTTACTGGAGCTAGCTGAAACTCGATCTGTTTTTGTAAGAGGTGGGCTTTGGCCTGCATAAGCGTCTACTTTTGGCATTTTAATTGGAAGTTACTGTTTATTAGAAGTTAGATCTTCTTAAGAAGTTAACGTCATCACAGTGCCAACGTGCTCTCCAAGATTCATCTAGTTTTTATTTGTAAAATCTGCAGTTTTTCTTATTTCATCAAGGTCGATAGCATCACCTGACGCTAATATTTTATTTTTGCGTTTTTGCTCTTCAGTTGATGGTTTTTAAGAATTTACAGATTGCTTATTAAATAACATATCCAATGAATGATCGTTTAATTCTTTGTTAGCATTTTACTGATTTAAAACTTATAATGAAATGATATAAGTTTATAAAATACTTGCAGAGCTTCCTATACTTACTAATTCATTAGTGAACTCTAAAATGATTGCTACTGGAAAGGGCCAAATGATTAGGTTTATTAGGGTAAATTATCTAAGCTTGTCAATTAGTGATTATTATTTTTGGTATTTTACTAAGTCATTTGCTTCTATCTAGACATAAAGTCTTGCTTGGGCAGATTTCCATATTTCTCAAAGAAATTTACTTTTATTTTATTCTTTTCTGCTTGCTCTTCAATTACATTTAAAATGTTCTTGATATTAATTAATGTCCCATCTATGAAATATTACTATAATAATTGTATATATAATAATCTAAAATTGTCTTACATCAATCATTTTGAAACTATTCATAATTTTAAGTAAAAATTCGCAAATTGCTCTTCGTCTCTCTTTTAAGATTTCCAAGACCTCCTAGTCCCCATCTGCTTCAAGCTCTTTCATTGGGAAATCGATTAATTTAGGCTAAATTAATTTACTAGGATTAGGCGCATTTTTATTAAGGGATTTCTTTTATTATAAATTTTAAGTGTTTTCTTGTTTATAATAAACTTCTAGGTTTTTCTGTACTTCAGAGAATTTGTAAATTAAATTATTGATATTGAGGCATTCCAAGATTTGAAGCATTTTTTCTTAATTCATTTTATCAATACTTTTAGATTAAGTTGATTGTGCACCTTGAGATCCTATTAGATTTGTTCTGCTCTACCCAGAAGTTAGCTTGAAATTACTTATAAATTATTAATAGAAATATTATCAATATTTCTAATAAAATAGCTCAGATCCACTATTATTATTCATTATTCCAACTCTATGTAGAGAATTATAACCAGTTTGAGGTACAGATTTTATATTGTTGTTATTATTGTTAGGATTGAAAAGCTGTGATGAATTGTATCCCCCATTATTATTTACTGCCCCTCCAAATGAGACAGGGCTTGTAGCCTATTAAGACTGAAATATCTATTACTAACTCCCCAGATTAATAGGTGGCAGCTGGCTTTAACTTTGTTACGAAGAGTACACTTCCTGGTCATCTTGCAAGTTATTAATCAGATCTTATCGCAAAAACACAGTCAAGCCCATTTATAAGTGTGCTGGAATTTTATAGATCAAGGTTTAGCACTCTTATTAAAGATTTTACTATGAATTTTAGGAAACCTGAATATCCTTCAGAATTAATTCCATCATTTGAACAAGAACTTCTTGAGAAATCAATCCTTCTAGATAAGAATGCAGAAATACTACTAAGAGAAGTTTGTTTGAGTAACTCATAGACATCCATCTATTAATGTACAATTGGTGAAATCTATGTGGTAGACCAGTAATACTCTGTTTTATAACTGATTTATTGGTATTAGAAGTATTTCCTATGTTTGAGCCTCTAAATTAAATGGGTCAATAAAATTGAATGAATAAAACTTTTCTTGTAATAAATATTAATAAAAACTATTTGCTCTCGGATAATTTATAATAAATTCAAAATGCTCATCTTAATAAAATTAATTGGTAGTTAATATAAATAAGACAATGATTCCAATATCGAAAATGGATTTATCCAGCCGCCTGGGGAAAAATATCATAATTTAATTTATATAATTTTAAAGTTTAGTTTGAAATTAATCAATAATATTAGATTAATGAATCTCTTGAATTTATAACTTGTGTGGTGTGAGTTTAAATATATATTAAAGTTATATTTATTTTTTAATTTAAATGTTTTCTTATAATATTTGTTAAATTTTAACTTACGAGTTAATGAGCTCCAGTTCATGACAGTAATCAGTATGTGAAATTAAATAATAAAACTTCTTCTCTTCAAAATCATAGAAATCTGAACTATCAAACTGAACATTTTCCTTGCAAAAATAGTATCGTTTTTACTATTGCAATGTGCCAAAGTGTTCCAAGAATTCCTGAGCTCTCTCATTCATATACATGGATATTGGCAAAATAATGTTTTCTTAAGTCTCATCGCTATTATTCTATTATTCAGATATGGTAATGCCTTAGTCATTTTTAAGGGCTTGCTATCTTTCAGTAAGAGTGATGTATTTTTCATTTAGCACCCATATTTCTATAATAAAGAAAGCTTAAATAAATTGTGAAATTATCTTACTTGGCATTTGGTTTATGATGAAATTTCTTTCAATGGGTCCCACCAAATTAAGCTGTATAATAAAAACGTTTCTCAATTGCGATAGTTAATTAGCATTTGTATTGTTTATTGTCAATGATAATGACCCTAAAACTTTAAACTGAGATAACCCTGAGAAATTTGCGATCTATATATTAGAGATATTTTTAACATTTAAGATTTGAATAAAATTACATAAAAATAATCTAGTTTATATTTTATTGTTTGTGCTTACTTGATTCTGTTAGAGATCAATAACCCATAGATTGTTCAGACTTTAAATTGGCCTTAAATTAGTGATTTAGTTATATCTCAAACTTAGTAACTGTAGCTATTCGCATTCTTAGCCCAAAATATCGAAATCTCTGAGGCCTTAGTTATCTAAGTTTAGTTATAGGGTGGACTTATATTAAGGATCGATGTGTCGTAACTTATCTAAAGTTAACTTCATCTTTAAAAAGCAAATTTATTTATAAATTCTCAATAAAAATAATGCCATAATAGATTTAATTATTGCCAAGTTTGTGAAAATTGTAGAATTACTCTAAAATAAATAATATTAATCAATTGATAAAATCACTAATCTATACATGATTCTTAATAATCTCTCTGTAAATCATCAAAGAATCCATTTAAATTTGATTAATTTACATCAATTTAATTTTTCTGTTTATCACCATAATACCTGAACTTTCTATTTGTTCCTACTTAATTTTTCAAAATATCTTTCACATTTAAACCTTTCAACATACTATAATCATACATTTACTCTACTTCTTTAATAATCTCTTTGGATTTTATTCCACCCAATTTTTTAATCTTCCTCCTCCATTTATCAGTTAATATTACACCCTTTTCTAATGATATTTCTTTGGAATTGTTTAAACTTTTGGCATTTTAATTTGTATTTTTATCTGAATAATCAATGCTCTAATACATTCGCTTCTCCTTAAAGATATTTTTTCTTTAATTTTAGACCATTATGTGTGAATTTATAGTATTTTTGTGAAATCTATGTGTTGGTTAAGAAGTTTAAACCTATTAATGCAACAAAGGTTGATAGAAAAGTTTATTATTCTCTTATTACCAAGTGAATTGTCTTTAGTTAGAAGTTTATTGTGAGTCTATACCATATTATGGCCTAATTATATTGTTAAGATAAGATTAGTCGGCACTGAATCTATGTTATCCTAATTTTGAGCTTCTTTTCAAGAGAATTGGTTGTAGATTTAACCTCGGCACGGAGCCTTCAGGTGAAGCAATAAGTGAGAAATTCACCTTACTCTAAGAGACATTCATAAAAAATTTAATCGAAATGTTTTTTATATGGTTAAATATTAGTATATTTAGACTGTTCTAGCTCAGTAATTACTATCTATGTTACTATTACTAAGTCTAAATAGTTTTCTACCCAAAACCATCTATATTCCCAGTAGTATTTATCAAAGACTACTATTACTCTTTAAAAACTTTATTTAAAACGTTCTATTTTCGATATCGAATGACACCTAGAGTGTTTGCCTATTTCATATCTAACTTTTTCAATCGCGGCATACCATTTTGTCGTAATGGTGGTAGATTATTGGCTCTCTTTTTTAAATTTAATGAATCACTGATCTGTACTCGTTGATTGCTTCAAAGGCAAAACGAATTGTTATTGCAAGCATTATATGAAAATACATTACATAAATAAGGTCATGAAAAAATAACTATATAACCATGATTTATTAAATTTTAAAATTAAAAAGTTCGGTATAGTAAGATTTCAATTCAAAATAATATAAAAATACTCCTATATAATCTTAAAAATTTATGCTTAATAATAAGCCCTATATTATTATAGATAATTTTATTCTAAACTTACAATGTATAATATAAATTTGATTTGACGAGTTTATTTTATTTATCTAAAAAAAAACATCCCCAGTAAATTTTAGAAATTCGTTTTATAATTAATAATACTAAAGTCAGTAATCTACTCTTATGAAACTTACTCAATCAAGTTGCCATTAACATTTTATGATAAATTGTTTTGCTAGTTTTATCTGCTAATCATATTTTATTAAGAAAACACGACTGGATTAGGTGATTTATTCCTGTGAGTTTAAATTTCTGTTTTTATTCTGAAACCCTTTGTTTTATTTTTGACTTACTAATATGAATTTATGTTTTATTAATAGTTTATGCCATGAGCTTGATTTATCAAAGAGTTGTATTGTTAATAATGATTGTTTTAAAGTTACTGAGTGTTTTAATTCATTATAGGCTACAAATCTATAATCTCCTTATTGTAAAAAACTGGCTATTATTAGTTTATATACGTTTAGTTCTAATTAACAGCCATATTTATTGGAATATCATTGTTATTTTAGAAAGATTGTTAATAATACTCACTTGAGCTGTCTTATTGTAAATTAATCTGATTATTTGTATTTATTTCATTTTATATTCCTGGATAAATTGTACTATTAACATTCGCATTTTCAAATGTGTCTTAATTCATAGTGGTGAGCTGCTGTTACTAATCTTGCTTCAAATTTCTAATTAATATTTAAGCATTTTGGTCTTAATTTTATATTAGAGTATTTTTAAGCTGGAGAGATGCCACGTTTATTTTGTGATGTTTTATTTGATGGGATTGTAAATTAGTATGCTTGTAATTCATATTTAATTTATTCTTTACAAATTATAATGAGGAAATTAATTTGATATGATTAACATTTATTATTTGTTCAGATACAAGAATAAAACGACGCATATCAAGAATATAGTTTAAGTTTATAGAATTTTAATTTATTTGAATTAAGAATATATCCAGATTAAATTAACATAATTCCCTTATATTAAGAAAATGTAGTCTATAATTCATAGTCCAAAGCGTACAAGCAGAAGCGATTCTACAGTTTTACTTGAGCCACAGCATTTTATGAATGAAAGCATAAAATTTGATGAAATTTTTGTTCTTCCAGGTATTTGAGGGTGTAAATTTATTAGTTCATTTTAAATCATTCAATTTTTGTATGAGGATTCTTAGAAAAAATGAATTCAAATATTATTTTTACACCCTTTAGTAATCATACTAAATTGCTAGATGAGTATGAAAAATTAACACAAGCTACAACTCAAAAACTGCTTGCAAAAAGTATTCTAGATGACATAATGAACAAAAAGAAGTTGTTTCTATAAAATATCTGCAAATACACAAAGAAAGTCAAGCAAAATTAAAGTGAGTAAATTTCAAAGAAATTGCTCAATACTGAGAGCTAAAGAAATGGCATGATGGTTAAGAAAAATACTTTGAAGTATCACTCAAGAAAGCATTAGCAATAAAATAGTGAAAAATAAGGAGGTAGTCTATAGGGGAATTCCGCTCAATTTGGCTTATAAAATAGCAGATAATATGCTTCTGATAATAATGTGGGAATCAATAACTAGCTAGGTAAAAGAAATAGAGTTTCAAATACATTTAAATATGAATCTGAAGAGGAAAAAACAGCTGGGTGTTTGTTTAGAATTCAAAATTATCCAAAGGATAAGCAAGGCTTTCAAATACCTCAAAAGCGCATCAAATCACATTAGAAGCAAGATCAGTAGTGTTATGAGTAGGATTTTTCATAGAGGTCTAATGAAGAAAATTTCAACAGATCAAACATCGAAAATTAGTTTTAAATTTCACCTTCTTAAATTCGAAACAATCATAATTCAGATTTACTATCTCATGATTTTGAAAATCTATCTCTGTATAAACTCAGAAATTAGCCTAGAAAACCTCAATCTTAGTAGAAATTTAAGTTTACTAAGGAAATCTTTGCAGAATTTATGCTTTAAAGATCAATGGAGAAACTTAAACTAATTAAAGATTGTGACTAAGATTACTATATTAGGAAGTTAGAGGCAGATGCCAGTCATATCACAAATGAAGTTGTCAAGACTTTGATACTTAATTAGGCTTACTCTTTTCATAGAGATATCAAGTACGTTTGCAAATCACTTGATTACTTTAAAGTTCCCGATATTTAAGTTGGATCAAAGAGTGAAATGAACAATTTCGAGAATTAACTTCAATGTCAAATCAATCAATACAACAATTTTTAGATTTAAGTTAGTTAATAAAATAATTTTATTTAACACTAAGCAAAGAGAATCAATAATAATAGATAACATCAAATATATAAAGAAGAAATTGAGGGAAGAGCTCTAAACTACTAGCATGTCACTAGAAATTCAGAGAATAGCTTGTATAGCTCGATAAGATGAAGAATAAGCCAGATTCGAAACTTAATAAAAGAATAATATTGATAATGTATAATTGATTTAGGAAATTATAATATTTCTTATCTTAGACTGGGCTATTTTTCGTGTATTATAGAGGGATAAATTGAGTTAAAATTTTGAATTTAATCAAGGCACTAATGATATAAAAAATTTAGTTTGAAAGCCTTGCTAAATTTCAATTTTAATATTAAAAATATTAAAAATGTTAATTAGATAAAAATCTTATCTTTTTATTGATTTGATCATATTTAAGAAATACTTTGACATTCTAAAAATTCCAAAATCAATAAAATAAACATTTTTTGAAATTCAATGATGAAAAGATAATTCAAGAAATTGAGCCCTAATTTTTAATTTTAAGTCCCAGAAACTTAAAACATAAACAAGTATCAAGAGAGTCAATTTCTACTTAGCAATACAGCCCAGAAACCTTAAATAAAAAAGAAGATGAATTTATTCAAGATGAGGACTTAAACGATACTTTGATCATTGAAACAAATTCTAATAAAGATAGTCAAATGGATGAAGTGAAGCCTTTGTCACAGGACTCTTAATACTTTGATTGCTACACTCATTAAAATAGCAATATTAATGAATAAACATGCAGAGGGGTGACTCTATTTAAAAGCAGTTAGTTCAGCTTTAAGTGTTAATAATATTTTGGTATGAATGGAAAGGAGATAAGGAATTAATTTTCATAGGGTAAATAATTAGAGAAGAATAAAATTTATGACTTAATTTTTAATATTTACAATAAATTCTTTAGTTTAATTTATTGAGAGTATGAAGTAAATAGCTTATGCCACAATTATATATGCTGGAATAGAATTTTTTAAGTATTAAGTTTTGTAACATTAACAACAATCCTAGGCTGAAATTACAAATGATGAGGCTAATCATTTATGGATTGAAAAATCCCTCATGACTTAAGGGTCAAAGAATATTCTCCCTCTTTTGATGGAGGCATACTCCTAAAAATGTGCTCACTTTAATTAAAATTCTAGCAATGGTTTTGATTTAGGAGGTGGCTAAATGTTTTATTTTTCACTTATTATGGCTTTTAATGGGCAAAAAATACTATCCAAGTTTAAATAGTTATTCAACCAAATGCTTAGATGCAGATAGAATAGAAATTGATGGAAGATTTATAAAACCCCATAGATCAATTAAGACATGAGAATTGGTGTTAAGAACAATTAAATTAAGAATAAATTATTATTGGCGTATAATTAAAATGTTTGGGCTAATTATTAAAATTATTGGCTCAATTAATTGTCTTTTTAAAATAAACTAATCATGGTGTGTAAAATTAATTTTACCCTAATTATAATAAATAATATCCAATTATAATTAAGTTAATTTAATTGTTCTTAACTCCAATCCTCGCTTCTTAATTGATCTATGGGGTTTTATATGATTTTTATTTAATAAATAGTTTTTCTATCTTTATACTAAAAATATTTTCCTTTGCGTGATTCATATGTAGATTTATATAAAATTAACAATTACTAAAATTAATAACACAAATGATGTCAAAAAAATACGTGTTGCTCTCATTAATAATTGGATTTATCTATTTTTCAGATAAAATCTTCCCTTAGCTAAAAATCAAGGTATAATAATTGATTTAAGTCAATCTATTTGTATAGAAAAGTGCAGAAGTTTCAGGAAATATATATGGTATATGCGCACCTATAGAGCATCTTGATGAATTAAATCATAAAATTCATCCCTTACTCAATAAAATCAAGGTAATTTATCCTCTTTATTCGCTTTATTGAATGATCAAAGTTATGAATAATTTCTTAACAAAATTGAATTGTAGTCGACTCCTTTCTTTAGAACTTACAAGCTAAACATGGAGAATGAGTGTCCCTTCTGGGCCTAATAGCGTATGTGCAATTCTAACAAGTGTTCCATATGTGAATGCTCAGAGAATGAAATTCCAGTGTTCTGGAAAAAGCACTAGCAGAGTAAAGACTAGAAAGTATTTGATCAAATGTTGGAAGTAAGCAGTACAACAAAAGATTGTCCAACCTCAAATGAATGGTGTCACCAGGATGAGCATGATTCAAAATCTATCTATGTTAACCTAGAAAAGAACAAGGAATCGTATACTGCTTATGATGGCATGGAAGTATGGAGAGCTATTTACAAGGAAAATTGTATGATTGAAAAACTATAGAGCCTAGATATGAGTAATACTTGCTCTGAAGAAACTCTGTTGTATCAACTAATATCAGGGTTTCACGCTTCTGTAAACATGCATGTATCTAAAAACTTTTTTGATTAGAAAACACACAGTTTCTCGCCCAATCACGCCATGTATTTGAATAGTTTGGGGCTTCACCCAGATAGAATAAAGAACCTGTTTTTCTTATATGCAGTGATTTTGAGGGCAATCAACAGGGCTTCACCAATTCTAAATGCTTACGATTATGATACATAACTTGATAAAGAGTAGGATAAGGAGACTCCAGAGCTTATGAAATAAATTCTAGCAATGACTCTCAGTCATTGTGAGGAACCATTTAAGGAGAAAAACCTGTTTATAAGAATTGAGAACGATTTTGAGCAGGAGGTGCTGTTAAAAAACATATAGACTAAATTTTACAACATTTCTCGTATACTTGATTGCGTTGGCTGTGAAAAATGCAGACTTAATGGGAAACTATAAATGAAAGGAGTCGGCACAGCAATGAAGTTGCTCTTTTCCACCTCTTAAAACTAACAATATGTCAACATCAAGAGAACAGAGATCATTGTAAGAAATAATTTTGTCTTTTAATTATTGACTTTAGGCGCTAGTGAATACCCTTTTTAAATTGTCAGAGTCCCTAGAATTCTATAGAGAATTCAAACAGCATGAAAAGAATAGCGATAGATAGCTAGAATTTTTGAAGTATATAGTCTCACTACTAGTCATCATAACCGCTTTCTTAATTGACCGAATTAGGTAAAAGCGTATAAGCAGGCGAACCTCAAATCAAAAACTTAGTAATTCAGGTGCATAAGTTCATAATACTAAAATTGCAAATAACGATGAGAATCTAGAGAGTAAAAAGATGAAGTGAGGTAAAAAGAGAAATGGATGAATTCATTGATAAATGATAGATCACATGATTTAATCAATAGTGGTTCAACTTATCAAACTACTACGAAGTTTATTAGCAACTAGTTTATAAATAATCATCATCATAGAGTTAGTAAAATTTATTTGAATATAGGAAAGCACTAAAAATATTTTTATTTATATTAAATTTAATATTTTTGTTAGATTTATAGAAGCATATTCAATTATTTGGGATTATAATCAAAAATATATAAGTTCATTAACTTAATGTATATATTACATGTTCTATAAATACTTTATTTAAGCTAAGCTCTAGATTTATATAAAATTCATGCTTTATTGTGACACTTTTATCCCAAAAATTAACTCTTCTTTTTAAACTTCTTGAATTTGATATTAAAGTAGACCTTGGCATGGCTAATTATAATTTTCGTATAAATGCATTTTATGTTTCAAAAACAAAAAAACAACTAAAAATCAATAAATTGTCAATAATCTGATTAAATTTATAAATTTACTAACTACTTAATTATAGGTACTTAGTATAATTTTAATTATGAAATTTTTTAGGGAAATAAAAAATTAAATTTATTATCTTAAATTAATAATTTATGAGTATTAATAAATTTACCATTTATGAATTTATATCCCTTATTAATAAAAATTTCTCTTATATTGTATTAAATTTTGCTAAGTATATTATAGAGTAATTGTAAATTTACTAATATTTAAATCTAATACTATCAATAATTTATAGTGCAAATCCTAATTAGGTTTAAAATTAGTTAAAATTAAATTTATTAATAATGGATAAATAAAACAAGAGGTCTTGCATCATATAACTCTAGTAAAAGGACCCGAAGTTAGTCGAGATTTCTCTCCCAATTAACCCATCTGAGGAGTGTGATTTTATTTAGTCACCAATTAGTGCTAATAATAATGAAGGGAACACCCCCATAAATGATTCAATGTGGATGGCTTATCTACAACCCACTCAGAAAAAACCTACTATTAAAATCAACACACTTTTGAAAAGCTTTAGAAATCCTTGCTTAACATCTAGGGAAATGACTAGAAATTTCAAAAGTAATGGAAGTAGTTGTGTTGGCTTATAAAACTCCAGTCATTTTCTTGATAAATCAAATACCAATAAACATAGCAATAAAAGCCTTACAAATTAGCTATCAATTTAGTTTTCACAAAAATAATAAATCTAGCAATTGCAATAGCAACATAAACTATAGCATTCAAAATCTAGTGAAGGTAATGGAGGGCCATTCTTCAAGCATAAACTTATTAAAATGCTACAAAGTATTGGAGTTCAAGAATTTATGCCTCAAAACACTTATACAAATGAAAATTTATACTAGATTTTAGAAGTAGTAAGCAAGAATTTTCTCTTTTTTCAGGCAGAACTAAAGACACACAAAAAACTTAATGACAACTTGATTACATAATTTCGAGAAGAATTTAATAAAAGAATAAAAATTGAATCTGAGTATAAAGAATATCAGAGGCTTTCCGCATAAATCAATTCTGTGATTAAGTACCTAGATCACATTAAAATTATGTTGAAAGGTTTTGCCTTAAAAGAATTGAGGTAAGCTTTATTTATAAAAGATTTGCAAGATTAAATCGATGAAGCAAAAGGTTAATTTCACTTAATGATTGATATCAAGATTATTGATGAAATACTCTTTCAATACAACTTTCTGGATGAGGGTTTTGATGCAGCGCATAAAGTACAAACATGCGGGGAGTTAGCAGATGATATTAATAAGTTCATTTAAAATTTAATAGTAGACACTCGCACGGTTGAGCTAGATTTAGTAGCACCCCTAAACCCACTTTATATTGAAGAGCAACTTGTCTAATCATATTAAAAACTATAATCAAGATCTAGCTCTCTCGATTAGCTTGGCAAGCATAATAGACATCACTTTGGTTGTCACAACCATTACACTGTAGGTAAAGCTTTGAAGGATAATTAGTTAGACACCTTCAAATTATTAGCTTAACTCAAGAGAGATAATTCTAAGCTAAAGAGTGTTAATTATCGTTTAAAGAGCAAACATCTCGATGCCACAATATTTCTGGAGAGATAATAAATGCAATTGAAAATTAATGAGTTGGAAGCATAAAATGCCTAACTTTAAACATTTAACTTAAACCTGCACGAGAAAGTAAAATTATTTCAGAAACAGAATGATGAATTGTCGCATAAGGCCTTCTTTTACAAAAATCAATTAGATTTGCTTGAAAATAATCGCACAGACCGGACTGTACTCGATAAGTATATTGGTATTCTCCTCAGTAAAAATACTTAAGAACTGGGACCTTAGGAGATTACTCAATTACGAGGCCTAATTAGCAGCTCATAGGGATTAGTTTATGCAAATGAAGATTCGAATTCAGCTGGGGATAGTCGTGGAGGTTCGAGATGTGGGAGTGCTTTGTCTGGAATACAAGGATCTATATAAGAGATTAGAAGTTAATATTTGAGATAAAGAGCAATTAACGATGAATTGGTCACATATAATTAATAAAAATGCCTTTGATTTTTATATTATAGACGATTTAAATATATTTGCAAAAAGCAGTAGAAGAGCTTTATAAAAAAGACAAAGACAAAGATACACTATTGAAACTTGAGGAGAAACTATTTTAACATCAATTCTAGCTTTCTAATGAGAATCAATCTCAACCATCTATATCTCAAAAGAAAACAGAACTCTTCTTAAATCCAAAGAACATCAAAATTAAATAGGAATATCCGAAACCTAAAGACAGATTGAGTTGTCTCACAGCTATGTCCTCTAACTTTTCCACTTCAGACAAAAGTAAGCGAGAAACTAATTAATTTTGTTTTTTATTAATGTAATTAAACTAATATTACTTCTATTCTGAGCAGCAACATAAAATCTCAAGCTGGATTGATTGGAGGAATGAATAAGTAAACCCAAAGTCGAAATTATCTCATGCTTAAAAACCCTAAATAACTATCCTTACAAAGTTTGGAATCTACTCAAATTACTTATAATAATATGACTGGGAGGAAAGATACAACCCAGCAATCTCCATCCTATATCACAAGCTAGATATCTACTGCTATAATTAAATTAAAATATATATAATTCAACATACATAGTATTTTATTATTATAAATCTCAAAAAACTTCAATGAGTACGGCAAACAATAATTATTAGCAAAACACCAACACGAGTTCATAAACAAAATAAATTTAGAGTTTTGTATTCAGTCCAAGTCAGCTTTAAAAAATGCCTAATGCTTTTAAGTTTAATTCATAAAGAAAAAAATAATGATAATTCTAATCCTAATGCTTAAATTAATAGAAAAGGTTATTCATGAGAAATAATTATTAGTATTTTCCCTCTTCAAGTATTAAATCAGTTTAATTATATATAATTTGCAAGAAAATTCATATCTATTAAAATTCAGGACAGTAAATTATTATATTACAGATTGAGTGTATGTAAATAATTTATTTATCATAAATATACTTAATTCCAAAATGTTATCAAAAATTTCACAGCAATTCATTCGTCGTAGTAGCACCTTGCAAAGATCAAATAAAATCATTAGCTAGATTCCAGCTAGAAATGTCTCCCTATTAATCAATAATTAGGGGCTTGATGAAGTTTAATGTTTAATTCAGCAGTCTGCTTATACCTTAATATATATTAGCATTAATTGTTAAATTAATATGTTTTAAGATAATATAAACTTCGCAGAACACGAACTAAAGCCATACGCAGCAGAATGGGATGAGAAGAAACACTTCCCAAAAGATCAATATAAAAAAGCTGCAGAGATGGGATTCGCAGGTATATATGTGAGCGAGGAGCAAGGTGGATGTGGTCTCGGTAGATTAGAGGCCTCTCTTATTTTTGAAGGACTTTCAACTGGTAAGTAAATTGCGATTATATAACAATATATGCCTTTTTACTTGTAATCATTAATTGGAACTTGAGAAGCTTAATTAATAAATGGCTTGGTTGTGGGCATTAATAATATTTGAGTGTAGGTTGTGTTGGATCATCTGCTTACTTAAGTATCCACAATATGTGTGCTTGGATGATTGAAAGTTACGCAAGTGATGAATTGAAGAATAGATGGTTACCTTCTATGATGACTCTCGATACTTTCTCTTCATATTGCTTGACTGAACCCGATTCTGGAAGCGATTCAGCTGCAATGAAGACTTAAGCTTTCTCTTAAAAATTAAAACCATTTTTATTTTTAAAAGCTAAAGATATGGGAGATCATTTTGTTTTAAATGGTTCTAAAGCATTCATCAGTGGAGCTGGTGCAAGTGATTTATATTTAGTTATGTGCAGGACAGGTGAGAATGAAATTTCTTGCATTGGAATTGAGAAAGGTACCCCAGGACTTAGCTTTGGAAAGAATGAACATAAAGTAAATAGAAATTTCCCAACTAATCCTCATTATTTATCATATTTAGTTTAAATTCAATTGTTTTATAGATGGGATGGAACGTCCAACCCACTGCACTAGTAGTTTTGGAGGATTGTAAAGTGCCAAAGTCAAACTTGATTGGAAAGCAAGGTAAGGGTTTCAAAATTGCACTTTCAGGCTTAGACGGTGGAAGATTGAATATTGCAAGCTGTTCCCTTGGTGGAGCTGCAGCCTCCCTAGATATAGCTACAGCTTATCTTAAGGTCAGAAATCAATTTGGCAGACCCCTTGCTTCTAATCAACATTTACAATTTAAGTTAGCTCAAATGGCAATTGACTTGGAAGCTTCTCGTTTAATGGTTAGACATGGAGCAAAACTAATCACTGAAAAAGCTCCAAATTATACAATGTACTGTGCCATGGCTAAGAAATTCGCTACTGACAAGTGCTTTGACATTGTTAATGATGCTTTGCAAATGCATGGTGGATATGGATACTTGAAAGACTATCCAATTGAGAGATATCTCAGAGATCTTAGAGTAATAATAAAGCTTAAATAGTAAATGGATTTAGTTTTAATTAATATTAGAGTTCATCAAATTCTTGAAGGCACAAACGAAATCATGATGCACATTATTTAGAGAAGCACAAATGCATTAAAATCTTTTTACAAAAAATTATCAAATCATTTCACTATTTATACTAGATATTACTATAAATCTAGTTAAGATATCTGAGAATAATTTTATATTTATTTAATTAAACTCTTCGTTAAAGGGTTTAGTAAAAAAGGAAAAAATATTTATTAAGAGCTAGCATTTACAGAAACCCTTAAAATTTAAATAACTCTAGGCTTAATGTTATCAATATAATTTAATTTAGAGAAGCCTTTTAACTAAAGATTGATACTAAATTAATCCAGAATAAATAGTTTTAGCAATTATTGGAAACACTCATTAAGTTTTCAAATCTTCGAAGAAGTTAATATCAAAAATAAGATTTTCACAATAAATTAAAGATTTTTAGGCTGAAAATTGAAGATTTTTTAACTTCAAATTAATTATAAACTAAACTTGAGCATCGTATATAGTAGGATTTGAAAAGAATTAATATAAAATAATAATGTAATATAATTATAAGGACGACGATTCTATGTCTGACAAGAAAATTAACAAAACTGGAGATATGATTTTCCAAGATAATGATAAGCTCCTTCGTGAAGATGACTCAAACATTGATGGTGATGCTTCAGAGGGATTAGCCACCCAACCAACAACAGCTAATACAATGATGCCGATGAGCCCAATTGTTGCATCTGCCACTGTAATTAATCTCATTTTGGCCACTGGACCCTTCAGGTAGGTAAATTTTCAATTATTCACATATGATTATATGATCAATTTGATTGGTTTTCTTAAATCAGATTCTTAATAATACAAAACTTGGGGGTGGAAGTTTCCTGCGCTGTTTTTTTATTTATGTAAAATATAATAAATTTTAAGTAAATTAAAAAATTTAATATTTTATGACCCATTAAATATTAAGAGCATACTGTTCACCATTGAATTAGCTCAAGAAATTATAGTCTAACATTTAACAGGCATTTTAAGAACAAGATAAATTAAATCAGAATTATACTAACAATTGGATATAATATTTGAAATTACTATAGTAAAGCAAAATAAATTTTAAGAGACAAAACCTGCAAATATCAGATGAAAAATGTCAAAATTTTTGGAATCTGAAGAGAGATATTAACTATTGATTAATAAATTAAAGTATAATTATTACAATGAAATTATTCATGAAGTTGGTTAATAGTTGTTATAATGATTAATTGAATTAAAAATAATTAAAAAAGTGCAGGAAACCTCCCTAAAAATTTTTTAATATCATAAACCAGTGCAGGAAACTTCCCCCCAAAACTTGATTATTAAACCAGATTGCATATAGTTACCCATATGCATTCAATTATAATGCATACATTCTATGAAAAAAATATCTATGTAAATTTTAAATTTACCTCCCTGGGACCTGTTTTGAGTTTAATTATTCTACTAATAACATCTGTGCTCTCTTATATTTCCTCAACTTTCATAGTTGAGGTGATCTCCTCAGCTAACGCTGTAAGATCTCAGGGTAGACTTGCGACACTATTCCCTGAATAGTCTTACGCAACTCCTTAAAAGCAAATGAAATTTAACGAAAAAGATCTTGGGCATAAAACTTCCCCTTACTACATCAGATAGAAAATTGAGCTTGGAAAATTGGTTGAGACTTTCTGCCCATACTGGATTAAAATTGCTGTCATGATAATTCTAGTCATCTATATGTGTTATGACCGAGACCCCCCATCCTACCCCTCCCCTCAGCCAAGACCTCCCCCTCAACCGAGACCCCCCCTCCCCCCTCAAACAGAGAATCCCCTTTTATTATAGTTTTTTTATGAATTTATTTTTTACTCAGAATAAATTTCTTGCCCTTCGAGCAGATATTACTATTAAAAATATATTCGATAAGTTCCACTACGTCCGTCGACTTTTTTTTAGAACATACTCCCATATGGAAATATTTATAATAAGGTTTAATTTTGACTATCATGATTAATAATATGATTTAATTCATAGACATAAATGAATTCAAGATTTTTTATTACTTAAATCACTTACACTCTACTATATAGTAAAAATTAATTTAAACATTTTTCCTATTATTTTTAACTTAATTAAAATATAAAAGCTTTTTATAATTATTACTTATTTAGTTAATTACTATTAAAATTTTCTTAAGCTTAGCTTATTGAAAAATTAAAGCCAATTTTTTATGTTTAGGATTACCATTTAGATATATATGAATAAAATAAGATTTTAATAGTAATTAACTAAATAAGTAATAATTATAAAAAGCTTTTATATTTTAATTAAGTTAAAAATAATAGGAAAAATGTTTAAATTAATTTTTACTATATAGTAGAGTGGTAAGTGATTTAAGTAATAAAAAATCTTGAATTCATTTATGTCTATAAATTAAATCATATTATTACTCATGATAGTCAAAATTAAACCTTATTATAAATATTTCCCTATAGTAGTATGTTCTAAAAAAAATCGAAGGACGTAGTGGAACTTATCGATATATATTGTTAAAAGTAATATCTGCTCGAAGGGCAAGAAATTTATTCTGAGTAAAAAAGAAATTCATATAAAAACTACAATAAAAGGGGATTCTGTGTTTGAGGGCGAGGGGCGTTCGGTTCAGAGGCTCGGAGAGGGGCTTTGCTGAACCGGGAGGGGGGGTCTCGTTAGGCAGGGGGAGGACGGTCTCGCTGAGGGGAGGGGGGTCTTGGTCAGAACATATATGTATGGAGCAATGTGTTTGAAATACGCTTCAGGAGCTGAAAGTTTCGTACAAGCGGTTTCTTATACAATATACAATAGCCCTGATGAGTGGACCAACAAATCTGCATTCGATCCTTATTACAGTATAAACTTACTATTATCTTACTTATCACTTATATAGTTGGCATCATTATTTTTGGAGGTTTGTCACTCACATTTTCTTTCGGTAATATTGAAAATGCAAAGATCCTCCAGATTGTGACTGGTATCTTAAGACTTATTGTTATTATTTTCTTGTATGGTGGTACTCTATTCTATCTAGGCAAAGATGGAGTGCAAGCTGCTCCAGTATTTGATGGTCCAAGTATTGCTAAGAATCTCGCAACTTCCTTTGGAAATACAGTCTTTGTGTTTATTTTCCATCATTCAATCTCTGGTGTTGTATATCCAATCAGACCTCAAACCTAAATTAAACGCATGTTTTTGACTTCACATATTATTGGTACATTTTTACTTGGACTTGAAGGTAAAATTATATATTTGAATTAACAAAACAAAATAGGGTTGATGGCATTTTTGGCTTTCTCAGGTATTGATCATAACTGTGGAGGGGGAAATCCATATCCATGCAGAGTTTCAAAGTTATTCAATGAAAATTTCGTTAATATTCCCTTCATTTAATAATTTTAAAATGTGACTTTTCGATTGAGGCAATTCATCAAATATATATTATTGAAATAATAATAATGCTTTATTTAAAAATGAGCATAATCTTCTATATAATTCAATTTTTAATAAACTTTCAACATAAAAATATAATTGAATTATAAAATCTTTTAAAACTTATTTTATAAATTTCTATCCTATTTTATACTTTTTTATACGAATAATTGAAAAGTAACTTCAAACTTCATGATTCATTAGCAAAAATTTAATCATATCTTGCAATATTTTTCAACAAATACGAATTAAATTTTTGACATGTTTTTAACAATTCATCTCAAATCTCTGTATATAAATATACTATCATTGGTTAGGTTTGCAATTTCTATCCAATGCTGAATGTGTCCTCAGTACCAGTTATTACAATCACTCTAAGAAACAACTTGATGGAGATGATCCCTATTAAGTAGTGGCTTTCCAAGAGTAGCTTCAGAGCAGCCAGATTTATGGCCGAGGTATGTCCACATTATATGATAATTTCATCTTATTTATAGGATTAAAGAAGAATAGTGAAAGGACTCTGGAGTATTATCCTCTCTGCTCCAGTCATAGTAGCAGTGATGTTTTTGAGAGATCCACAATCTTTCATTTAATACACTGGAGGTTTGTGCGGAACCTTCATTTTGTTCATTATTCCCTTGACTATCACATGGCATGCAAGACGCAGAGATGTAGAGAAAACTTACGGATATAACTTCAACAAAAGCCCCTTCTAACACCCAATTTACATGATATTAATTGGCACATACGCTTTTCTTACTCTTGGCTTTGTTATCACTGGGTTGGTGCTTAGCAGTGGAGGAGGTGGCCATTGAAGAATAGTCTAAAATTATCTAACAATCGAATATTAAATACCTCTTACAGAAATTTAATAAAAAAACGAGTATAGCAAAAACGCCGAAGAGTTACTTATTTATCAAATTTAATACCTTAATGCTTATTTCACAGTGTCTTTAATTTAATTCTAAACTTCTAAGTTAATATTCAGTTAATTGCTATAATATTATAATTATAAATTACAAAATTAATTATAAAGTAAAAATGCAAAAATAATCCCATTTGGTTCAAAAATCAGGGTCCCAGCAATGTCAGAAATGTCTTCGCTTTGGGCATTGGACCTACGAATGCAAGAACGATGCAGCCTACGCCTACAGACCTTCCCGCACCACAATCCTAAAGAATCCAGACTTATAACCAGAATATCAATTCGTGGCAGGGCCTTAAGGTCCAAAAATCTCAGATGGTGACTACAAAAGAAGCACTCGAGTTAAGGAGGACAGTTCAAGCAGTGACTCTGAGGATGAACAGGAGAAATTGCAGTAGGAACTGCTGAAGTTGATTTAGAAACACAATAAACTTGATAAGAAGAAAGGGAAGAAGGAGGAGAGCAGTAGTAGCAGTAGTGATGGTAATTCATCTTCCAGTGATGATTCTGATGGATCAAGTGATGATAAATTAACAAATTAGAATATTAAACCTATTAAATTAAATGATAGTGCTAGTAGTGTGTCTGATGAAAGCAGCAGTGAAGATGAAAAGAAAAAGAAGTCTAAACATAGAGGAAAGCATGAAGAGCCAAACAAGAAACCGAAAACTGAAGATAAAATACCCTCTAGAGAAAGGATAAATTCAAGAAATGAAGAGAGCAAAGATAGAATACGTGAAAAGTCTAATGAGAAGAAAAGGGATAACAGAGATGACAGAGATAGAGACAACAGGAAAAGGCATGACAGCAGAAGCAGGTCTAGGTCTTATGAGAAGTCAAGAAATAATAACAACAGGGATAGACATCACAATATAAGATGAAGTATATGCATCAATGACAATTTAATTAATTAAAAATAAGGAAATTAACAAGTCTAAATATATGAGTAATTTTAAATTAATAGTAAATTTATAAATTTAAATAATAATAAATCCTAAAATGTCTGCTCAAAGCTCTTAAATTGCTGAATTTTGCTGGTAAGACAGAGAAATCAGATTTGATGTGCCAATATCTTAGTTGCAGCCTAGAAAAGGGGAATAGATAATAGACTCTATAAACTCAGTCGAGGACACAAAGGGTAACAACGGGGACAAGGGTTCCCTCTTAATCACCAATTTGAGATTAATATGGTTTTCAGATTAAAATTAAAGAATCAACTTGTCTGTAGGATTTGAATGCATCTTGAATACAGAAATTAAAGAGACTAATTCACTCACAAAAGGTGAGACTATGGCATTGTTTTTAAGAACTAAGTTTCAAACCAGTCGCTATGAATTCATTTTCACTTCACTAGTTAAGAACTCACCCAGACTATTCACATCTTTCTAAGCTGTTATTAGGTCTTATGAAACCACAAAACTTTACAGAGATTTGAAATTAAGAGGAGCCATTATATAAGATAAACAAGTAATCTTACTACCAAAGGAATAGATTATCTCAAAATATAACGGTGTGTGGAATCTAAGTGCTGAGCAAGGCAATTTAGGGTAATTTATTCTCACAAATGTGAGAGTGGTTTGGTTTGCTTAACTTGCCGAGAATTTCAATGTGAGTCTGCCTTGGGTCTAAATAAAATGCATTAAAATTAGGGAAAGTAAGTACGGTATGGCTTTAGTTCTTGAAACATCTGAACACTCAGGAGGATACGTTCTAGGTTTTAAAGTTGATTAGCTTGAAGAAGTTTTCACAGAGGTACTAAACCTTTTCAAAACCTACTCTTAAAACCCATTTTTCGGAGTTCAAGTCTAATTTGAAGATTCTGAGTAAAACATAGATGCAGTGACTATACCAAGGCAGGAAGATAATTTGGAAATCATTGACACTGGTTACAGCTCATTTATAAATACTCATTCTAGAAGCGCTTATTCGGTTTCAGGAAATGGATAGGAGGAATCGAAGTCTGATGATCCATTGAAAAACATAATATTTTCGGAGGAGATTGGATTAGCTTTTGAGAAACCCCCTAATGGGTTGAGCATTGAACAGCTTTGGAAGATACTCTGATATAAAATTTATAACATCTAAATTGTTTAAAAAATTTTAACTTCTTTCTTTTCAATATAAATGCTCGATTGAATTGAAAGATAGATTAGTTGAACTTACAAATTTCTTATTATGATTTTGAAATATTTTTGATAATTTTTTAGTAAATTTTAATATGGAGTTAGACCAATTAAGTAAGTATAACAAAGCCTATTATTCATCGTGTTTTTAATAATTATAACCTACTTATAGATTAAGTTTCAAACATAAACGATGAGCCTCAGATTAATCCAGAAGGTTTCTTTAGTGACTTGACAAATAATGTAAGAGCCTTATATTTTCAAATTTTTGAATGGTTCTTAAAAAACAAATTTAGAATGCTTGTACAGTGAGAGTCGCTGTTAGAGTTAGGCCAATGGTTGGAAGGGAATTATATGAAGGAGGTGCTTAAAAAATCTGTGTGGGAGTAGACCAATACACAAATAAGATTCAGATTGGTGAAAAGAACTTCCAGTTCGATAGAGTATTTCCATTAAGCTGTGCATAAGTAGATCTATTTGAAGTTTGTGGTAAAAATCTTGTGCTTGGATGCTTCGCAGGTTATAATGCAACTATCTTAGCTTACGGTTAAACTGGATCTGGTAAGACTCATACTATGGGTACTGGTAGCACATCTGGTCTGTTAGAAGAATAAATAGGTATAGTACCTAGAGTATTCTAATTTATCTTCGATGAATTGGATCGTAGGAAAAGGATGTCTAGTTTCTCTGAGTTTGCCATCAAAGTATCTTTTTTGGAATTATATAATGAGGAGCTACATGATTTACTAGACCCTGTAATGGTCGGTAACCATGCTTCTAAATCAACAAAAGAACTACTGATTAAGGAGAAAAATGGAAATATTTACGTTTAAGGATTAAAAGAAGAGCCAGTACAAAGCAAAGAAGAATGTCTCATGCTTCTTAATAAGGGTATCTCGCATAGAACAACCAGTGCAACTTTAATGAATGAAGGGTCTTCTAGATCGCATGCTATCTTCACAGTAGCTATTGAACAAAGAATTGTAAAAGAATTTGAAATTGCTCCAGATTTTATTTACTTATATTCAATATGTTTTAACCAAGATGCTGTTGAAGGTGGAAAAGAAGAAGCTCCAGCTGCAGGCTAACAAGAAGAGCTAATTTCAGCTAAATTTCATTTTGTTGATCTTGCTGGTTCAGAAAGAATTAAAAAAACAGGAGCTACTGGCCAACTCTTGAAAGAAGGTATCTCCATTAACAAGGGTCTTTTGTGTCTGGGAAATGTCATCTCAGCATTAACAGAAGAAAAATCTAAAAACCAGCATATCCCATATAGAGATTCCAAGTTGACAAGAATCTTGCAAGATTCACTTGGAGGTAACTCTAGGACTACTATGATTGCTTGTGTGTCACCAGCAGAAAGCAACTATGAGGAAACCCTGAACTCTATAAAGTATGCTAGTAGAGCCAGAAACATTAAAAATAAGCCTGTTGTAAACAGAGACCCTAATTCGATGCTTATTGATTCGCTAAGACAGTAAATTTCTAGTTTGACTCAAGCGATGAAATTAAAAGAAAGAAAATAATCAGAAATATGTAATATCCAGCACATAAATCAAATGACTAAAATAAGAAAAAATCACAGAAAAGAACATTGGCTTAAAATTTAATCAATTAATTTTTATTATATTATTTTTTAATCAACTTTACATTTCGTTTGTATTCGAACACTTATAGCTGAATGTTTCAGAATTATTGAGATTTTAGTTGATATTCCTCATTTTAAAGCAGCAACTACAATTTTTGATTCTGATTCACTAGTTTAGTAACCATTAGCAACTTTTTCTATCTGATTCATTAAATCATTGACTGATATACAAATCTTAGCCAAAATTTCAATGATCGAGAGTGGAATCACCATAAATGGTAAATAACTCGTTGCTTGATGAGTGTTTCGTCAAATTTAGGACCTTATCGTATTCTCCATGTTTTAAAACCCCCAACTCAGCAACTTTCAAGTCCTGCTCGACTGTTTGAGCACCAAATTCGGCAGCTTTAGTGGAGGAGGAGACAAAATGACGATTTTAATGAGCGAAAATTAGAGAGGTTTTTGGATTTTTGGTTTGATTAGTTAAAATTAAAATTTAAAAGTGTGATATGTAATAAGGGGGCTTTTAATCAATAAATTTGACGATTAAACTGCTGTTTCAGTATGTATTGGTGTCTTCTATAGCTCCTGCACTTCAACTCATCATCCCTCAGCTCAACTTCACACAAATCCATGCTTGATGGTGCTGCACCACTGCTCACACTGAAAGCCCAGAGCTTGTTGACGTCTGTCTTGGTCATGGCCTTCAGAATCTGCGAGAGCCGCTTCACCAGGTGGATACTATGAAAAGTTAGGTATAGTATGCTTACTTGCTGTCAGCTTTCTCTTATCGGAGGTGCCTCTTGATGTAGGAGAACAACTGCTCGATGGGGTTAAGCCAGGTTGAATACTCTGCATTGAAGAGGACAGTGACCTCAAACTTCCTAGCAGTCTCCAGCACCTCTGAATATTTGTGGA
>ARYC01021071.1:0-26440 GCA_000711775.1 Oxytricha trifallax
TCACTCAGCTAAAGTTAAGAAACATATGCAGAAGCATCACCTAAGTGAGTTCTTGATTTAAGATAAAGAGACTTAGAAATTAGTGCCCGCTAAAAGAAAATCTAATAATCTTGAGACTTAAAAAGAACAACAGGAGAAGCTCAAAAGGCAGAAGCGAATAGAATTAATGAATCAACCTGCTGGTAATGTCTTTTTAGCATGCTTTTAAGAGAAAGCCATGTATATTCCTGCACTAAATGCAGTAGACCTTAGCACTTGTATTGAAAACTACTTACATATAAACGTACCTGCTAAAGCAAAACTCATAGTGGTTGATGACTATGCCTACAAGGTATATCCTTTCAGCTATCTCCTTAAAAACGAGCAGTATCAAAATGAGTTTGCTAACGAATATATTGTACTTAGAGAGGCATAGAAAAAAGATTGCAACAATTTGCTCAAGCTAGATGGTGTTATTTTAGGGTTTGGTTTCATCGCACTAAGGCTAAAAAAGTTTGAAATGACTCTCCGAGATTATCTATATTAAAACAGATACCCAGATGACTTGAATGATATTCTATCTAATATGATAAAGGGTGTTTGAACTTCACGAGCTTGGATACGTTCATAGAGATTTGAAGCCTGAAAATGTTATGCTAAACCTTTGCCCTTTAGAAGTAGTTGTCATCGATTTTAATAGAGCCTTAAGATAAGAGATTGTAAACTTAGCAAAGGTTCTTGGTACTCCAGGTTACTTCCCAATCAGAGAGAAATGGACTAATGGCTCTATTTAGTGGGATGTTTGGGCAGTAGCTGCAATAATTTTAGAGTGCGATATGGAAAGCATGAATTACATTAATACAAAATATGAAAAATAATCAAAAAATCTAGCTGAGAAGCACATAAACAAGATGATGTATGCTAAGAAATAAAGAAGATTGTAGAGAAGATAATAGTAAGAGCTCCAGCATATCCAAGACAATCCTTAGACGATATGCTCGAACAAATAAAGAAAGCGAGATTCAAGAGATACAACAAAGACAAGCAAGTAAAATTCGTGTGATATAATTAAACTAATACTCATTAAATACATATTAAAGTCTCATTAAACTTGCGTATTCTCTACTAACCCTAATAAAACCCCAACTTTACCCTACTAATCAAAGCACTTATAAACCTCACTAAGGGGTTTTGGGGTTTTGATTGTCTTGCTTCGATTTAAAGCAGTTAACAAATAATTAAAAAAATAATATTTTAACGAATATAATATTTTATCTTAACTTATTATACTTCGATTTATAGCAGTTAACATATAATTAAGATAAATAATATTTTAATGAATAAAATAATTTATCTTAACTTATTATACTTCAATTTATATCAGTTTACAAATAATTAAAATAAATAATATTTTAATGAATATAATATTTTATCTTACTTTGTCTTGCTTCGATTTATTTTAGTTTACAAAAAATTAAAATAAATAATATTTTAATGAATATAATATTTTATCTTACATTGTATTGCTTCGATTTATAGCAGTTAACAAATAATTAAAATAAATAATATTTTAATGAATATAATATTTTATCATATCTAATTATACTTCGATTTATAGCAGTTTACAAATAATTAAAATAAATAATATTTTAATGAATATAATATTTTATCTTACATTGTATTGCTTCGATTTATAGCAGTTAACAAATAATTAAAATAAATAATATTTTAATGAATATAATATTTTATCTATTTTGTCTTGCTTCGATTTATAGCAGTTAACAAATAATTAAAATAAATAATATTTTAATGAATATAATATTTTATCATATCTTATTATACTTCGATTTATAGCAGTTAACAAATAATTAAAATAAATAATATTTTAATGAATACAATATTTTATAATCTAATAATACTTTGATTTATAGAAGTTAACATATAATTAAAATAAATAATATTTTAATGAATTTAATTCTTATCTGATTTTGCTTTGCTTCGATTTATAGAAGTTAACATAAGATTAAAATAAATAATATTTTAATGAATACAATATTTTATCTTACTTATTATACTTCGATTTATTGCTGTTTATAAATAATTAAAAAAAATAATATTTTAATGAATATAATATTTTATCATCTAATTACACTTCGATTCATTGCTGTTTACAAATAATTAAAATAAATAATTTTTTAATGAATATAATATTTTATCATCTAATTATACTTCGATTTATTGCTGTTTACAAATAATTATAATAAATATTTTTTTAATGAATATAATATTTTATCATCTAATTATACTTTGATTTATTGCTGTTTACATAATATTATAATAAATAATTTTTTAATGAATATAATATTTTATCATCTAATTATACTTTGATTTATTGCTGTTTACATAATATTATAATAAATAATTTTTTAATGAATATAATATTTTATCATCTAATTATACTTCGATTTATAGCAGTTAACATAAAATTATAATAAATAATTTTTTAATGAATATAATATTTTATCATCTAATTATACTTCGATTTATTGCTGTTTACAAATAATTATAATAAATATTTTTTTAATGAATATAATATTTTATCATCTAATTATACTTTGATTTATTGCTGTTTACATAATATTATAATAAATAATTTTTTAATGAATATAATATTTTATCATCTAATTATACTTCGATTTATAGCAGTTAACATAAAATTATAATAAATAATTTTTTAATGAATATAATATTTTATCATCTAATTATACTTCGATTTATTGCTGTTTACAAATAATTATAATAAATATTTTTTTAATGAATATAATATTTTATCATCTAATTATACTTTGATTTATTGCTGTTTACATAATATTATAATAAATAATTTTTTAATGAATATAATATTTTATCATATCTAATTATACTTCGATTTATTGCTGTTTACGAATAATTAAAATAAATAATATTTTAATGAATATAATATTTTATCTTATTTTGTCTTGCTTCGATTTATAGCAGTTAACAAATAATTAAATGAATAATATTTTAATTAATATAATATTTTATCTTACATTCAAAACCCCAAAACCCCTTAATGAGGTTTATAAGTGCTTTGATTTGTAGGGAATTTGTTAGGGGTTGGGGTTATTAATAGGTTTTAATGTGAAATTTATAGTAAATGTATTTAATTTAATCACTCAAAATGCACTTTAGGATCATGTGGTAGAGGTCTGAAGTTTATCTTACTTAACCACAACTCTATCTGCTCTATTGATATGTCTGATCTTGAGTTTGGTTTTATTATTATTGACTCTGCCATTTGTTTCATTGATTGAGATACTCTTGTTCTGTCAATAAATTGCTTTATTCTTTGTTTAGCATCCTTCTCACACCTTGTAGAGTAGTAATCGTTGCGAGGCATATCGCACTCTATTATTATTGCTGCTAAAGCCCACACATCCCACTAAAAGTCACCATCTCTCCAGTCTTCTCTTTCTGGATAGTACCCTTGAGTTCCCATTACAGTTCCAAGCCTTGATACTTCCACTCTTTAGGCTCTGTTGAAATCGATTATTGCTACTCTTACAGGTGAGAAGTTTATCAATATATTTTCTGGCTTCAAATCTCTATGAATAAAGCCTAACTTATGTAGCTCTTTTATACCTTATAAGGTTTAAGTTGCTATCAAAGCAAGCTACTTATGATTCCTTTGATCAGTAATGAAATCTCTGAGGGTCATTTCATATAGTGTCAGCCTAAAAGCAACATGATCCTTGGCATGGAGAATAGCATCGAGCTTGATTAAGTAACTTCACTCTTTAAACTTTGCTTGAGTGAGTACTTGATACTTATTTGTAAACTCCATCTAATATTAATCAATACTCAAGAGATAGACGAAGGGATACACCTTGTATGCGTATTTATGATCATTGATAACTTTCTTATCAAAGGAGTCTTCTAATATTAGGTAGCTTTAAAGAGAAGTATCTAGGTCAATTTAAGCAAGAACCGGTATTTTCTTGTATTGAATTTTAATCATGATCTTTGTGATTTCGGATGCTAGTAGGTTGCGTGATTTCCTCACATATTCTGATTCACTAGCTTGTTCGAGCTCTACCACTTTCGAAGATTCTCTTGCTTTTCTTTTGTTTAGTAGCTTCAATTCATCTTCATGCTTTTCAATTTCTAAATCTTTCTTTTGAGCTTTTAAAAGATGCTTCCTTAAATCTCTTGTATGAGCATACTTCTTATTATGGCACTCGAAGCAATCATACTTTCCGTCGATTTTATCGTGCTTTAAGTATACAGTTGGCTTGGCTTCTTTATGCTCTTTCATATGTCTATACTAATTAGATTTATGAGCGAAGTCTCTCTCACACTATTCACAAAAGTATACTTCTACTTTTTCAGTTTGTATAGGAATTTAATTAATACCTTTCTCCTCCTCTCTGTCTCCCACACACTTGTTTGCCATTTATTTTCTATTATTAATTTCTATTTAAATAACAGAGACCTCAAGTGATAGCTCTTGTAGTTCCTTATGAGAGTTCTTCTCACAGCTATCACACTTTTTATTGCTGCCAAAGGTAAGTCTCATTTAGTTTGATGGAAGTGCTGTTGTTTTTCTTAAAATGTTAGCGCTCATATTTAAATTTGAATTTAAAATTATAAAACTGCCTCTATAACTGAGAGCTTATATGAGAGCTTTCCAAGCCTACAAGTTTCAAGGGAAGTTTTAAGAGTATTAGAGAAGATATATGAGTGCTAAGAGACGAACCAGCTCTAAATATAGGTGAGAAAGTAACCATTTTAACTTTCAATAATAAGTTGATTATAGCACGAACCAATTTAGGAGGTGCTCCTAATTAAGTACTTACTGTTTTAGGAGGTATTTTGTTATTTTATGATTAAAATTAGGGTGCCCCTAATTAAGTACTAGCATTGATTAAAGCTCCTAATTAAGTACTAGCATTTTAGGAGCTGCTCCTAATTAAGTACGTGTCAATTTAAATTAAAAAATATGGAACTATAACAGTAGTAATTGATCCCAATCTCTCAAGTTTGAAACCAGTTCTCAAAACCTTCTCCATATCCTTCTAAGAGGTTGACCTCCTACAGAATGCCCATATTTAATAGTAAATTTTACAGAGGTATATAATTGAAATCAATAAAGATAAATTTGAGTATCATTTCTTAGATCTGTAAACAAGATGGAGTCAATAAATGATGTAATGAAAAGAGTGCAAGCACAAGAATTGATTCAAAGATTTAGAAGCAAGGAGGATTTGCATCGCTACCTGGTGCAGCAAGGTAATGAACTCATAGTAGCTAATCTTGATTATGTAGTTGGTTTGTTCTTGCCAACGATGGAAGGTACTAAAATTTCATTTCTAAGAGCGATACTCTGCGAAGAGAAGAAAGCATTGAAAACTTAAGATGTAAAGTTTGCAGAGATTCCAAACTATCCTGAAATCTCAGTGACTAACTTATACGATGATGCTATGAATGACCCAGAGGTTTCGCAGTACCTGCCTACTAAGAAGCAGTTGTCAAATAAACTACCTGAAAGAAACTATTTCTTTGGCATACTTGCAACTATTAAAGGTGATTACTTGAAAGAAAATTTTTAAGAATCTCATAAGAAAAGGTACAGCATCTCTTCAGAAGATAAGGACAAACAAGGGATCAAGATAAGTGAGAGCTGGCTCTCAGAGCTTCAGAAGCACCCTTATATTTCAAGTAAGATTTGCAGCTTAACTCTTTGGAAAAATCTGGTACTGGCATCTTTTTGATGAAGGAATAGAGCAAGCTTCACAGAGAGCGAAAGTCGCAGACAAAGTATGAAGTCAGCAAGAGACTTTATTCAAATATTCAGCCTCCAGAGTCAATGAACATAGATGCTGGAGCTGGCAGTAAGAGAAGAAAACTAGGAGGAGGGAAGTAAAAGGAGGAAGAAAAGAAAGAGAAGCCAGCTCCTACTAAAGAATTTTAAATGTGACTTTTATATTCATTAACTTAACTATAAAACTTATTTATATACATTCACTCTCCCTTCTTTAGCACACTTTTAAGCCAACAAATTATCTACTCTCTTTGCTGAGCTTTTAATGAAGTCTACTGTATTGATAGGTAGGTCATGCATCATGTGGTATAGCAGCAGTTTCTTGTAATGACATGGCCTTTTAATATACCCCAGTAGAACTCAATTCCATTAAATTATGGACTGTAAGGCACTTTGAACACTGGTGTTATTCTTAGTTGTTCATAAATCTTCCTTGTTTCTTTAGTCTTATGAACAGAAAGATTATCAACAAACAGCATAATCTCTTATTCAGGGTACTTCTCTCTCATCTGTTCTAAGAACTTTATATACTGCTCTGTCTTAATAGAGCGAGGATGAATAACATAAGTTTCTAAACCAGTATCCTCACTAATTCCTCCAAGAATTGCCATTGTTTATACCTTGACTTTCTAGTCATATACTTCTATATTACTATGCCTCTTATACCAAGACTTCTAGATGAAAGTATTGAAGGTAAACACAGCCTCGTCAGCATGTATAAACTTAACATTATTTTATTAGGCTCTCTGCATTTAATTATAAATATAATTTAAGTTGTTGTTGAAAAATGGCAGAGGGAAATCAATCACTCTCTTGATACGATTCACACCTTTGTAAGAGATACCATTTCGTTTATAGATGTTGGCTATAAACTAAGCAGAGATCTTCAATACAGGGAATTGGCGATGAAACATAGTTGCTCGTTGGTTTAAGGAGAAGTGAGCCCAATACTTTAAGGTTTTCTCAATAATAAGATAGTCAATATGTTTCTATAAAAACTTTGACTACCTCTTAGGCTTAGAATTCAGCTACTATTGCTTTAATTATAGCGCTATAAGACAGTGGGAGCGAACAAGTGACGGACTTCGCCATAAGAGTAGCGCAATAGACTTATAGTTTAGTACTGGTTTGATTTATTCACTGTATATCACATCCATAGCGCAGTTTAAACACTAAATCTATATACTCTTCATCATAAATAGACCCCAAAAGCTTGCTATTTTTGTCTCGCATTTAATTAATAACCCCAACCCCTAACAAATTCCCTACAAATCAAAGCACTTATAAACCTCATTAAGGGGTTTTAGGGTTTTGAATGTATTATTGTTTAATTTGTACTAGAATATTTTTTTTCCTAATTTTTAATATTGGACTCATGAGCAAATTGGTATAATTTTTCTTATATTCAAAATTACTTTATGATTCATATTTAAGTTCTATGTTATAATTACTTATCGTAAGATTCTTGTCCTAACATTAAAAATCAAATGATTGTGAATTGTTGAATCTAGTCTTTGCACTTCACATTGAACAATTACATATTCAAACGGAATGAGTCCAGTCATTTAATTTGTCCTGAGCACGAATCTTGAATAAATAATTGAGGATTTCAATAGAAAGGTAAGATTTTGCAAGTTTAAAATTTATGTTTTAAATGATAATGTTGTATATTTTTAATAACAATAATGTTAGGCATCGGGAGAATGTTAAGGAACTCATAGATTTATATAATGTCGAAGAAATATTCTAATCCATTTAATTAGGACACTTGAGCAGGAGCTATACATCAGAACGAAGGTTAAAAAGTTAAGTTTAAAAAAGAATAAAAGTTTTCAAACGGAAATGCATGTATATTTTCAAAATTATAGAGAAAGTATCATGATATGAAAAAAATGTAGCACCAGAATTGAAAATGAAGTATCAAAGTTGAAAATGAAGGATCAGAGTAGTTTGAAAGGCAAATATCAACTTTGACAGGCTAAAAACGATTCTAGTAGCCATTTGCAATTTGGTCATATTAAACATAACATTTAAAATGGAATAAATTAGAATTACATGATTTAAATTAGGAAACGCTTAACTGAATCTTTGGATAAGTATAAATTCATTCTTAATTCAGTAATTGAAAAAGTTAAAGAAATTAATTACTTAGAAATTTACTTTATACTATAAATCGTTAAACTTCAATCTTTTATATCTAAACAATCTTAAAGAGAGAAATATTTTTATTGATTTTGAAATTGAACTCTTAGTCCCTTAATTGATCTAAGTTGTGAAATAAATAGTACGAATTATTTAATTTTTTTTATTTTTGAAAATGTTTTTTTGCCCCCGACTTATCTCCCCCACATACTGTTAAAATTTATGAATAAATATATTATATCACATTTCCTAAAAATTTTAGCATAAGATAAATATAATTTCATAGTGCTCATTAATATTTTATTGAGTAGAATTTATCTATTTCTTAAAATTTCAGCCTCTATAACTTTAAAACAAATTAAGGTGTAAACATAGAGTCTATGAATCGCACTTTTGCATGGCTTAAAATCCTTTGTTGAATTTTCTAATATTTCTACAAATTGTTTTTTTTTGGAACTCAAATAATCTTAAAATTCACATATGGCAAATACAATTATTTCCCCGCTTCTCAGGGTCGTGAAGGCTCAAGAAAGTTGTTGAATTTATTTATTATGAGGTAACACATTAAGTAATAATTAATAAAATATGACTTCACCTTTTAAAAGGAGATTTTATAAAATAAGTTATTGACATTTTTTATACATTTACACTTTTCTATATTTGCTTTAATCAGCCAAGGACAAATCTTCAAAATTCATATTATAAATAATATGTTATTTTTAATTCTCTATAAGACATGACATTATGAAGGTCTTTTGGATCATTCGAGATATCAGTTTTTGAACTTATAAAAAGTATTTTTACCAGAATCTTTTATAAAATTTAAATTTAAATTCCCTAAAATTATTTAAATATAAAATTAAATTAAAAATTAAGATGCAAAACTCGAGGATTGAAAATTGAACTAGATCTGTTAATTCTTAACGCTTTATTTCCAGCCTTGAATCAATTAAGCAGTCCTAAGATATTTAACAATATTGTATCATTTTTATCAATAATTTTACACTCTTATAGAACATTTTAGAGTATTTTTATTTATAAATTCTGCATATACTTTTTAATTCTAAAATAATTTGATTACTATTAATGTATCTTAAAATATTCCCATTAATAATATAATTTATAGTTGCCGTAATTAAAATAATATTTAGAATTATTTTTAGTAATAGAGGCCTAAATCAGATATTATAATACTTTTAATTTCAGGGCATATAACTTAATCTATTATAAAATCTATTTTTATTAAGTGTTTATGATTAAAAATTAAGCTTATCATTAATGAAATTCCCCTTTCTATTCACAGTTTTTCAATAGAATAGTTTTGCCTTATTAGTGCCAAATCATTTATTATTAGTTTTATTTGGTAGATGGATATCCAGAGCTCGAAATCAATATACTTGACCCTCACATTAGTTTTAAATGCTCACAATAATTGCTTTATACATGCATTATTTTCTATCATTATATATTAAAATTACTGAAACAACAACTTTAATTATCATCATTAGATTATAATATGTTTTGCAGTTTAATTTAATTAAGTATTTATTGTAAGCATCTAAATATTGCTAGAAATCTACAAATAAATATTAAACTATAAAATTCCTTAACAAATACTAAAAAGTAACTTAAAGTAGCTTTTATTAAAAACACCCATCATTAATTTAAATTGTGATTAAAACAATGAATTAAATATTTCATAAATTCAATAAATATCATATAAATTAAATAATTTCTCCTTAATAATGATATTACTATATATATTCAAGGAACCTATTATAAATTCTTATGATACAATTGTCACTATAAACAAAATGTAAGACTGTATATTATATTCACCAGCATAGAAAAAATTGAAAATTTCTTGCATCTACATATATTAATTTTGTGTTATTTTTAAAAACAATTTGCAATATACCTTTAATGCCTTTAATTAAGGTAATTTTTAAATTAATATTGAATTATATATTTCATAAATTTTGTATAAATTTAGTTAATAAATCTAGATTGTTCCAATAATTATATAAAAGTTATAATATTTAAAATATAATTTTATCTAAAGTAAAAGTATAATATCTATTATAAATCATCATGATGAATTTCAGTTCCATAGTCTGAAATAGTTTTAAAAAGAAATATAAATTAATTTTAATAAGAATAAGTATGACTTTATTATAATTTTAAATCCATATATAATATAAATTAATGTGTATATATCAATTAAAAAATTAGTTAATATGAAAGAAATAAGGCAGTTTTTCAATAAAGGATTTCTATCCGAAAATATACTATATTATTGTTTAATACTCACACTAAGCCATTTTAAATTCTAAATAATCTTCATCCTGTGATTACTTATTGTAAAGTATGTCTGTTTCCCGCAATTAATCCTTATTTTGCAATTAATATTAAGTTTTTATCAGCATTTTTGACATAATTATTCAGTACACTTTTTAACCAGTACATTTATCTAGTACCCTAGTTATAAATATATAAAAAATATCAACAAAATTACTGGCTTTATTCAGCTATTAGTGTATGATACAGGAGTGAGCTAATCGAATCGTTGCTCTATTTGATATATTTTATTGTACTGTAATTTTCTTGGCTTATGTTACTGATGCGAAATATTAAAATAAGGTTGAAAAAGAATTTTAAAAATAAATTATAATAATAACAATAATAATAATTATATGATCACATTGAGATGCTCTGGAGACCCCGATCGATAATGCTTTACTAGCATATAAGGGTCAAGCCCTTTTATATTAAGTTAAGTTAAATGATGTTTAAGCTTAATCAATAATCTTCCCAATCGTCTTCACTGCTGTCTTCTGCGTTAGTTAAATGATTTTTCCAGTATGAAGCATTGTTTGTGTTAGGTGTTTCGTAAGTTTTAATTAATGTTCTCCTCCTTGAAACTGTTGAACTTGTCTAATTGCTTGTCTTACGTATCCGAGAACCCTTATAAAATATTTATATATATAGTTCCTAATAAATATCTTTATTTGGATTAAACTAGTAGCTGTCTATTTCATAGACTTCTATTGCGTCTATTATGTAAGTAATGTGGTTCTCTTGATATTTACCTACCCTTCCCTTGACTATGCTCTCTACGTGTCTTCTAATGAAGAGAAGCGTGTTAAGGTTATTTTACTTCCTTGTGAACAGTTTCTTCTTATCTTCTAAATCTTTAAGAAAAACTAAGTATTTTTAGAGATGTTAGAATGAGTAAGTACCAAACTTGTTTTTATAGTTGTTTATTTTCTTCTTCGTTTAGATTAATGGAGAATTAAGGTTTTTTCACTTAATAGGAAAGGATTTGTTCAAGTAGTGGGCCTTGTGTCATGAACTATTTGAGTTTTTTTACTTATTTTTCTTCTTCCTTGGGTCTTTATTGGTGTTGGCTGAATTTGGATAGCTGTTTGTTTATTCCTTTTTTGTTTCTTCTTTTATATCTTCTTCGATTGGCCATAATGATTTCTGGGATTGTTATTTGTTATTATGGTATTAGTTCTAGTATTTAAGTTGAGGATTAAGTGTTTACTATATCTTATATGTTAGCTATCTACCTTATTGTATTCTCTAATTTATTTGTATTGTCTTAGAATAAATGACCTATAGTTATAATTTAGTCAAGTTAAATTATCTACTAGATATGCTGGCTATATTAGAGAGGTTGAGGTATTATGACGTCATTGATTATTTCTGGTGTAGTAGGTCAATCAGAAAATCATCTGATCGGGTGATACCGATCTGTGAAGTGTCTCATTTTCTGGGTTATTAAATAGGTCTGGTGTATTATTTAGCTCTGATTCTGAGTATAATGAATTGTCACAATTCGACGAGTCAGAAAAAGTTTTTTATATTTTGGCTGCCAGTTTGCGTGCTTCCTTTGAGATTTTTGAAGTTCCAACTAGTTAGGAAGTTAATTACCTGCCCTGTGGCTGCCTACTATGTTGTTGACTCATTATTTAGAAAGACTTATAAAGTTTTGAAAACTAAGTAGTAAGTACCATGATCTAAGTATGAATGATCTTTCTCTTTTGTTGAGTCTTGTGTTGATCCCTGAATTTTGCAGTTTGCGATATATTAATTAATTTGCTTTGAGTGAAATTAATACCATTGGTTATGTTTGGTATAGCTTTGATAAGGGATACCATACCGAAGTTAGTTTAAGTCAGTTTTCATCTTTAACTAATTGGGTGGGAAATTAGGGCATGTTCCTTTTAAATCCGATATAATTTAATAATTATTAAAATAAATAATAATTTTAAGGTAACTATTAAAATTCGAAAAAAATTATTTAAAAATATATGTATCATTTTACTATTAAAGATTTGTGATTGTTCTCAAACAATTAATCATTTGCTAAATTTGTGATATAATAATGCATATCATTAAAATTATTCATTTTATTTTATATTATTCTATATTATGAAAGTTAACATAATTAAGCCATGAAATTAATTAATACAGCAATAAATATAAAATAGTATGAAATTTTATTTCATTTTGTTAATAAATATGTAAATGTGAAATTGCTACAATTCACTTCAATATCTTCCTTAATTTCACTACTTCTTTCCTCAAAAATTTGTGATATAATCTTTATTACAAATCTATAATTAGTTTTATAGTTATTTAATTTAAAAAAATGACAATTATATTAATTACAAAGTTTATATATCATTTAATTGAGTTATTACTTTTACAAAATATTATTATAAAAATTACTTTCCGAGTATTGATGCCTTAAAGGTTATTCTTGTATTATGTTATTTCCTTAAATAATATCTAATTAAAATAATCAGTTTGAATTTGGATAGCTGCAGATTTTCTTAGATATAGAAAAATCAATCTCGCCCATTAAAAATACATAAAGAAATAAAATGAAATATCTATTATAATCAACTATAAAACAAAGATAAAAACAAGCAAAATATAAATATTAGTTGTTCCTTGACATTTAATATGCATCAAATTTATGATATTTTAAATCCATTAAAGTTAGTGAAATGATTAGATTTTTCTTGAGATACAACTATTGTCCATTATATATAGTGTTGAAAAAAGCCAACAAAATCCTGTTTTGAGATTTGCTATTTTAAATGCAATTTAATAATTAATTTGACTATGTTAACCAGACTAGATTATTGATATAACATATAAATTTAAGGGAAACATAAATTTAAATAAAATAAAAACTGTTATTAAATTAACATTGATAGATTAGTAAAAACTAATATGTGAAAATCCTTAAATAATAGGAGAACATGCTCATTATTTTTTTTATTAAATTCATTATCTGTTAACTATTCTTAATTTAATTTTAATAACGTTTTTATAAGTATGTTGTCTTGAAGTGTTCTATTTTTATAAACATTCTCATATAAGTGGCTGTAAATCTTAACAATTGTAGCATAAAATACGATTGAGTTGCTCTCTCCCTCTATCAAATTATAAATGTTATTATTAGTGTTTGATATATTCTTAAATTTTAGAAATAATTCAAGATAAGAAGGAGAAATTAGGTAAGTATAAATTAAAAATCAGGGAAAAATATGATTTATATTTTCTGGCATTTTTAATCAGGAAAATAAAAGAATCACTTATAGGTAAGAGTTAAGGTTATTAATTCAGAGTAATCCTTTTTTAACATATGGTTAAGCAATAATTTTCTGTTTAAATTAAATTTTAAATTAAAGTTTATTCAAAAAATTTATTCTTAATAATTATATAATTTCTTAACTTATTTTTATTTTCTATATGTCTAAAATTTATCAAGAAATTCTCTATTATGTTAAGGTGAATCACTCTAATTAAGTATTCGTGTTTGGATTAGTTTCATTAGTTTTCATCGTTCATATCTGCATGTGTTGCTAGTTTCTCGCTTTTAAAATCATTTCCTTAGCTGAGACTTTGTTGCTAGTTTAGAATTAAAATATAAAGCCCTTTTCAATTTATATTGATATTGCAGTATGTTGTGTTGTTATTAATTAATTGCAATCTAAAATTATGAATAAACTCAATATATTCTTGAACATTAATTTTTAAATCTTTCTCTCATTAATGATTCTTTGCAAAAGTATAGCTTTCCTAAGCTTTATAAATTCTTGCTAAAAAATGGCTAATATAAACTTAGTAGGATGGTTATTTCACATTAAATTGGGCATTTATCAAGCATTTATTTGCAAGTCAGAATATTTATATTTTAATACTATTTTAATAATCAAAATATAAGTAATTTATCATAATATTAAGTTTGATTTTTAAAAATAAATTTGAAAATAACCAATTAAATAGAGATGTAAATCGCAGTACTTTTTAAAAGAATTACTCTTTATTTATCTTCTGCATTACTTTATCATTCTTCTTGTCTTCCTATCTCTCTTTTTTCATTATAATTTTCAATACAATTTTGGATACGTTAATCATAGGCTTATTATCTCAATTAAACTAAAATAAAAAGATTACATATAATATTATCATAAAAATATATCTATGTATCATTAATTACAAATAAATATTGATTATTATTCAGATTTTCTTCATTTATTAAAGTTTAATTGTATTTGTCTATATCAACTAATAACTCCCTCAACTTTTATTCCTGTTTACTCTTACTACATTGCTGAATGAAATAATCGATTATTTTTATTACATGATATGTCAACTTCAAAATGATTTTTGAAATTCTCTACAGCTAATTTTTTTAATTAATTTTATTTGATTGTAGTCAGAAACAAAACAACAATAAATATACAATTACACTAGTTGTTAGGAACATACTTTATACTCTTAATCATATCTTGCTTGTTTTATTATTATTTGCTTATGAATTTTTTAGTGGAATTTTAAAAAACTAAGTAATATAATTTTATCAATGAAAATGTCCTCTTTAATTTAAAAATATTTATAATTAAAAGATTTATAATAATAGATATAATTGATTTTTATAATACTTCTAATAAATATAATTGATAGTTATAATACGATTTCTATCCACCATCATATTTGAGACTCTTAAATTATAATGTTTTTATCTTTTATTCAAAGTATTAAAATTAATATAGTTATTGAGTTTTATCATTAAAAATAATGAATTTATTTGATTCAAATAATGTGAACAATTTTGTAAATAATTAACAACTTTTTATAACCATAAGTTGATAAATTCATTCGATAATTAGCATTAAGTGAGAAAGATCCATGATTACCTGCAACCCTATATCACTATTTGACTTTGAACCATTTTGATAATAATGAACAATAATTATATTCCTAATTTGCAGATAAATTCTTATTTATTTTTCTTAATTTTTAGTAATCATGTGATATCTTCTGGTTGGAAGATAAATAAACTCTTAATCCACTTACTTTTCACTCGTTTTTCAATCTGTTGATTGAAGTTGCTATCAATTAATTCTTTTATAATAAATAGCCTACTCATACTGAAATCGTTTTTTCGAACATAATCTTGATATTTATTGACATAATATTTATCTAAAACTGTTCTTATCGTACATTACTTCATTGCTCAAATCCACTTATGATCGATTCATTGCATCCATTAACTCGCCAAACTCAAGATGCAACTGAAATGGTAGCTACTCAGCTTCAGCTTGATGTGAGTGTTGTAAATACTAACTAGGATATGTTACTCATTGTAGTAGAGGTCTTTGCCCTCAACTGCAATCATTTACCTTGTTTGATCTTAAAAGGGAGTTCATCATTTTGGCTGTTTCTAACTGACCCATTGACTACACTCTTGAAGATTGACTATAACATCAATTTTACATATTAGTGACATAAACACTTATACCATTGGAATTAAATCAATTGTTATCTTATGTGAGTTAAATGTTTATTATTATTATAAAAAAGGGTAAAATAAGATGTTTGTTTATATCGACATTCATATTTGGTCCAAGAAAGCATTTAGCATTTAACATATTAGCAAGTAAATCTATTGAGTTGATCAAATTACTCAGGGATATTTCCAGATGGGTTAATTGAATTCGTTAAAACAAATCTTAATTTAAATGAAATAATTTATTAGTTAAATTGCTATTATTTATAATATAAAAAATGATTTAATATTTATATTTACTCTTAATTTGTTTTAATAAATATATTAATTCTTTAATTATCATTTATAATATGATTGAATCATAAACAGTGTAGGTAAACTTTATAACAGACTATTTTAATGTAAATTTCATCACATATATATCATCTGCTCACTTTCTTCTTTCAGAATTTTCCAATTTAATGTTAAATGTAAAGACTAATTATTTGTTTAAAGATTGACTATTAATTTTCGTAAGAAATCTGCATGATTGTATTTTGAGGAATTCTTTCATCAAAACTGTGTTAATTAAAGATATGTAATTCAGACAATGATTACCTATAGTATATAAATCTATTTTTATATTTTATTTTTGTTTTATTTGCAATCTATTTCTCATATTTTCCTAATTATAACCACATTAAGTAAACTGCCAATTATTTCTGTTATTCAATTATATTATTGAAATGTTCTATTCGTATAACTTCATTTATGCTTGAAAGGCAATATATTCATATAGTGATTAAGCTTGAATTATTTATTGCTATCTTACTATCTTTGAATAATTAAATAATATTAAGATGATATATTAAATAATGCAAAAATTTGAAGTTCAAATTTAATCTTAATAAAAAATATAAATAAAGTGAATGGTAAAAGTACTCCTCATTTCAACTTAATACCAAAAATAGTTACATAGAATGCCCAATTTCTATAAGAGCAGGTTTTCTTCTAGGTATCATATAAATATGAGGATAAGATTATCATGCATTTATCATAATTTCAAATTGGCATATTAAATTTTATTTATTAAAAACAAATTAAGACTCTTACAATTTTTTTATAAATATAACACTTTTCCCTTAAAAGAAAATCTACAATTCAAATTAAAGATTAAAAATTGTTGGTAATCAAATTATTGCGAGCATTTTAATTAAACTTTAACTGCAAATTTGTGAATCTAGATAAAATAGATAATTATTAGGTAATTGGGGAACTGTAAGTAAAATCAACTTAATATAAACTGTTAATTTGACTTCTCGGTTATCCTATTTTTTATAAAATAATTTGTCTGTCTTATGAAATAATTTTTATTTATCACATTCATTTGAATTATTATTGGCAGTTTGTATTGTGATCTAACTCCACTTTCAACTTATAACATTATATATTAGGAGAGGATAAAAACTTAAAGATTTATCTCTGTTAGTATTATAAAAGGCTACTAGATCTTTATGCTTTAATGAAATGTAAAATAAAAATTAACCTAGAAAATTAATTTGCATAAAATCAATGTTAAAATTGCTTTATTTTTTTTTTATTGGTTTGAGTTATATATATTTATTCATAATCTGAGTTTATTTAGATTTACTATTAATTGATATTTAGTGTAAGATAAGGAAAAGCCATAATGATTTTTATTGATACAATTTATGTGCATTATCATTATTTTACTATGTAGTCAAAAATGTCGGGAGAGTTCTAAAATCTTTTATAATTGCATTAACTGAAAGTCTCTCTCACACATGTCTTAAACAGTCTGGTTGGTAAACAAGTGTTATTAAATTAAGATTCAAATAAAAAATATTTATAAATAAAAGAATTACGTAATTCAATTAAAAAAATAAACTATCTTGTTAATAAAGATAACATTATAAATAGGTTTAAAATAGTGTTAAAATACAATATTAAATTTTTATTTGAATCATTATGATTTCATCTAACTTACTCATGATATATATGTATACTTGTAGTCATTTCGTTATCCCTAATTTCATTGCATGATACTGTTGGTGAACTCCAAAGTCTATTTAAGAATGCTATTACTTAATAAGGAAATAGAATTCATACATTACTATTATAACTTTTATAAGACAAATGCACTATCCAAAAGGGGATAAATACATTGAAAAGTTATTATTTAATTCTAAGGTAAATATTTTATTATTTATACAGTAAGTTATTATAGTTTTCTTCGATTAAAGAACATTAGTGATCTTGAACTATTTACTGAAGATCCATTAGTAAAAGAATATATTTATTTATGTCCTAAAATCTTTCAAGTTATATTGAATAATTCAATTTATATTAATTTATAAATAAATGATTAGAAATTGTATCGAAATTTAATTCAAAATACATTTAAGAATGACACTGGTTGCGCATCTGAGTTATTAATTTAAGTAGATTTTGATGAGAAAGTGTAGTTAGTAAGATATAGTATTTACTATGATGATGAAGAAAATGCAAAACGCATGTATTGTGTGAGAGAATAGTGTTATGTAAATAAAACTATTAAATTATAATATAGCGATTGAAAAGAACTTTCAAATTTAGCTGATGGAAATATTACTAATAAATGTGATGTAATAGCTACATATTTAAAAGCAAAGTCAAATGAAAAGGAAAGTTTATATAATTACATCAAATGCAGAGTAAAATGTAATTATGAAGGAAAATAATAGAAAGAAAACTATACACAGATATATAGACATATAAATATAATTATATAAATTAAATAATTATTATAATTAAGTATTTATAATGTAGGGAAGGTAGTTTGTTGCCTATATTATGGCCAAAATAATTCTGGGTAATCTCCTATGATAATTTAGGTTAATTTATAATTAGACTTTTTTATCTATTTTTTTCTCTTCATCATTAATTTTACTTTTTTAAATTTATCTTAATTTGACGATACTACTGGAATCCTATATAATTATATCATATTTTATTTAAATATAAGTAAACCAGAACATTAATTTTTGTGAAGGATTATTAGGATGATTAACCTATATCTTTAATAATTTTATGTAAAAATCAGAAAACTTTCCTCCTATAGATACTAATAATTTAAATAGCATGAAATATATCTATAGATAGATAGATAAATGCTAAAAGGCGGGAATTAATAAAATAGAGATGCAAATTTATTACAGATCTCTACTATATATTAATCATTCTTATTATTACTTACTAATGTATTATTGTTAAAATATAAATGAAATGGGAAAATGTGAAAATAAAAATAAATTAATAATAAATATGTGTACACTTTTAATATTAAACCCTTTCGACCAATTAATCAAAACCCCTTAATTATATAAAAACACATTTTCATAACCCAGAAACCCCTAGACCATATTTCAAAACCCCAAAACCCCTTTCGATGGGTAATTCAAAACCCCTAAACCCTTTTCGTTTGAAGTGTAGTGTGTTTGATAATTATGAATAAATATGATATAAATTGCCCTTTATTAGTTCTTTTTGCAGTGTATGATTACCAAGTGTATAGAGAGCATAGCTTAATTAGACAGGAGCTTTATAAGTGTAATGGGCATATGTATGAAGGTCATTCGCATTATCCATCGCAATTCGAGAAGCTGAAATGGAAAGGGCGGTGATCGACATGCTAATACATTAGAGAGATCCTGCATTGAGTGGACCTCCATCTAAAGAAGCAAGATTTGAATCCAGTTGGAAGGGTTGCTTGCTTTCATGAGCTTATGTCAAGGTTGCTTCAAATACAAAGTGGGAAAGTGCGATAGCAATTGCCATGATTGATTATTATTATTATCATTATAGCCTTGTATTATAAATTACTCTTTCATAAAGGGGGATTCCCTTTAATAGGCTCAGCAACACAAACTGCTTCTGTAACAAACATCATCAGACAAATCCATAGCGCAGAGTGTGCAGCCACTTTTTGATACTGAACACCCACATGCCTTGAAAGTATTCTGCACTTAAGCTCTGTACGATTTCAGAGACCCTCTTCACCAGCTGCTGCCTAGAGATATTAAATGGGATTATCTTACTTGGAGTTTACAGTGCCCACTTTGAGTTGCTTCTTGACGAACGAGAAGAGCTACTCTATAGGATTCAACCAGGGCGAATACTCGGCATTGAATAGAACATTCACCTTGAACTTCCTGGCTGTCTCGAGCATCTCTGATTACTTATGAATGACAGCGTTATCCATCAAGAGTACCACCTACTTAGAGTTGAGATCTTTATCCGTTCTCACACTTCGCAAGGTATGATAGATAAAATTCTCGAAGAGGGAGGAGTCGAAAGCGCCCTCTATGATTTGACTTGAGAGGATTCGGTCCTGAGATATGGCCGCTATAAATGACATCGAGAACTGCTGCCTCTTATTGGGGCTCTTCTAGATCGAAAGCTCCCTCACCTTCATGCCATAGCTACCTAGATTTTGCTTCATTTCACTCTGGTATTCTGCAATGCTTTTAAACTTGGAGGCTTCCTGTTTGTCATCAAAGTAGTCTTAGATGCTCTGTATATCACGCAAAAACTTTTCGCTCTCTTCCTTCAAGTTGAAGCCTATATTTCCATTTTCAATCAATAGCAAATCTTACCTTGACTTTCGCTGAGTTGGTCTATAGATGCGCTGCTCACATTCTAGGACAGCCTTAGCTTTTTAGGAGTGATGCCAAACCGATTCTCCTTTTGTTTGTCTCCCACCAAGTCAACCGATTTCTTCCTCGAGCTTGACAACTTCAACTTGGCAATTCGATCCAGGACTAGAGTGAACCCACTCCTCAATTTCTTCGCCGGCAGATCCTCCGAAACCACTGACTTGACCGAGCTTGCGATCCTGAAATTCTGAAAGTATTTTGTCAAGCTCAACTACTGGTTCAGGCCCTCTGGCACTTCAGGAATTGGGGAAAGATCTTTCTTCAAAATTGCTTTTGATTTATAAGCTGGAGTTTATTATTGAGAGGTCCTAACCTAAAATCTCGAATTTGTCTAAACAATATAAAGCCAAGAAAATTACGTTCTTCGAATCAATACTTGAAGAACACAGGCTGCTGGATTTCAAGACTGTTTTTGATTTTGCAGGCGTCCTCTTACCCAAGATCGAGGCCTCTAATTTTTCAGATTCTAAACCTCCCTTATTCTGAATTTGACTTGAAAAGTTCCAAGCTTTTCTATGAAAGTTTTGATTGAATTATGATAAAATGCTTACGATTTTTAGGATTTTGAAGCCTCACTTTCAACTTGCGATTTTCGAGATTTTTCGGCTTAAATTGGAAAATTTTGCAACTTAGGATTAGATGGCGCAGGGGCGATATTTATAGGGTTATCCTAAAATTTGGTAAAGCAGAGTCGCCAATCACTTCCTAGTCACTGGCACTATAATCCTAAAACCTACCAAGCAATTATTGGCCATACAAAAGTTTAGAATCGCCCACCAGAATGGGGTTGCCAGCAGGTGATGTTTGTTACAGTCGTGATTGACTTTTGCTTTGTCGATACATATCATTGATATTGAAAGCCCACTACTTTGGGGGCATCGAGTCAGACCTAAAGTTGCTTTCATCCACTGAAATGATCACCGCATCCTCAAGTAGGAACTGCGAAAGCAGGCGACTTATCCACAGCCTTTTATCGTTATAGCTGGGGTCACGATACTTGGTATTGGCAGCCTGGGTCTTCCCAAATCTTAAATGGAATTTCTCTTTCAAAACCTTGTTCAAGGTTGCTAAGCAAGGCACTTTGAGAGCTGAGGCCTCAGGGTTATTTTCAGATAGCTCTCTGAGATAGTTGTGCAGCTTCTAACCAGCGACCTGGTAGATACCATTCAGCTCCAAATAACTTTGAATCGAATCAAGCAGGAGAGGGTTATCAGTAACTCCTTTTCGACCCACTTTTTGCAAGGCCTTGGGTTCATGAATCGTGTGTTGAATCTCATGCTTGAACTTCTCAACTATCCTATAAACCATGTCTACCCCTATCCTCAACTTCTTGGCAATCTGCCTGGGCTTCAAGTGATCATTAAAGTACAGGCTTACAGCATTAATTTCTTACAGGCCAGCTTGGCCTCTCGCTTCTTTAAGAATGGGTTTTTGTCTGCATTCTTGGCTCTCTTTTTATTCCCAATACTCTCAAGTATTTTCTGCATGACTTTAGAGTTCTTTGCGAGATCGGGGTTCAGAGTTACCATACTCTGCTAGTTGTCAGGCCCTGCAGTTCCAATTCCATTGCCTGCTTTCTTCTAATTGAAAGCCGCAGCTTTCCCAGTTTAATACTCTAAAGATAAGTCTCCAAGAACCCACACAGCTCATCATCCTCTTGCATGTAACAAACATCAACATTCTTTTTCAGGTATTCGGCGATTGATTCCGAGGGGAGTTTGATAATGACTCCACCCGCCAACTCTGACACATGAGGCGGCACATCGCCGGCATTGATTACCTTGCCCGAGCTGTAGGTGAACTTGGACTTCTAAATACATTAGGGAAGAGCTTGCCCAAGACCACTGGCGTCCACTTTGTGATGGTCTTCTCCTGCACCTTCACTTTGCTGGGTTTGATATCTTAGAGGGAATTGAGTCCAGGAACTCATCACTGATAATTGATTGATGTGAGAGTGAGAAGCCAGACTTCGAGCTATGCTTGCTTTCTTCATTCTGTGGCAGTTTCTTCTGGACCTTAATTGAAGGGCCTTGCTTTATGGTTTGTGGAGAGATGACAGGATATGCTGTTTATATAATTTGAACTCTTTAATTTAATTATATTTAATCCTGAAATCATCGCCAGATTATAATATATTAATATTTCCTATGAACGATTTGCTACAGCTGGAAAATTTTGGACCAGATAACAATTTTCCATTTCATTCAAATCTAAAAACGCTAACTTGGCTCGTGCAAATAAAGAAGCGACATGCTTAGAGATTATACATGCGATCCTGTATAAGTTAATTCTACTGATAACAAACAAACTCCTCTTTAATGCAGTATCTTCGATTTCATTACTACAGTTCATCCAACAAACATCATTGCGTTCTGTGTATTCTTGAAGGGGATAGTTGAAAAACAACCTAATAATGGTTAGTTGCTAACCTTAGTTAATGCTTTCACAGGAGTTTTTATTGGCAACCATTTGCTCAGTTACTAGACTTATATTCTATAAAACCTGCCTATTTTGAAAGAATCTTAAGATTGTTGACTTTTGTACTCAGATAAGAAATAATAACCTTTCTGGCCTCGATTTTATTAGCTAAACTAGCGAGCCTATTAGTAAAGGCACTCTACATACTAATCAAACAAATTTTGCTCCAGGTACAATCACAAAAGAATTCATGCACACAGCCAGAAAGAGAATTTCATTGCTTCGTTTTCTCCTGATTACACTGGCACTATCAATCTAGATCACGTAAATTGGACAGAAATTTGTAAGGATACTGAAGAGGGTATTAATTCTTTCTAATCATCGTACCATGCATGTTGGAAAGGGGAGAGTCTACCTGGAAGTGACAGTGGCAGTGATGATTAAAGTGATGACAGTCAAGCTTCGTAAAAACAATGGCATTGATTATGATGTTAAGGAGAATCATGAAGACCAATACAGTGGTGATGACAATGGAGATATCGAAGATAACATTGATCATTAAAAATAGTAGGACAATCTCAGCTATCTTTAGGAAAAATCCAGTCCTTTTATTATACAATCCACTCAACAAAGGTCCTCAAGTATTTAAAGCAACTTCGTGAGAAACGATCCCTCAAAAATCAAGGTTTTTAACGATTTAATAAAGAGCTAAATAACTGTCGAGGACTTCCAATCACAGATGAATCTAAATAACTACTAGGTACCCACTCCACTGAAAAGTCAGTAAAAGATCAATGACCTTCTTGAGAAAAACCAGACGGAAGAGCATAAGAGTTCATTTAAGGAGTGTCTTGATAACCCACTTTCATTCAAGAAAATCCAAGATTCAGTTACTATTAAACTGACCACCTATGAGGAAAATCTCACCAATAGTCAAGTTAAAGGCTGGTGGCTCTACAAGCTTTACATTCAAAATATAAATATCAATTGTAAAAATAAGTTTCTCAAGATTACACCCCTTCTTGCTAATGATATTGTGGAAGAAAGAGCAATATCCTGTGCTTCATTAAAAGCCATTAGTTTGGCAAGGATTAAAGCTTAGAAGCAGGTATAACAATAAGCAGCTTAAAATAGAGAAGCTCATTAAGATAAATTATAATAAGAAAAACCGAATGAAGGCAATATAATTTAATCTTAACAAATAGGGAAAAAGCCTGCTAAGAGCAAGACAGATGTGAGCGATCTATTGGAAAAGTAAAAGCACAGACAGCAATTTAACGAATCCAATGCTAAGCCCCTTTCAAATTTGAAAGCTGTTTACAAAAGTACTGTAATGGCAGTTCATACAGAAAATTTTAAAAAATGCTCAAGTAATTGCAAAGTCATACATGTCGATTTTAAGCCTGAAATCTAAAGCAAAGAAGTTGACCCAGTGTATGTCCGTTTTGCATTAATGCTCTACCCAGTCCCTTGTCTCTCTTCAGCAGAGTCCATGACAATAAACAAAATGATGAATAGCGCTCTACTTTTAAACGACTATGTTCAAAGCACTTTATGCCCACAAGATAAGAAGCTTTTCACAGGAACCCCCTTCTTCGACTCTTAGAACTACCGACTAATGAATTGTTGCCACGCTTACTAAGTAACTCACAACACTGAAAAATTCAGAAATTTTCAATCCAGAAACTAAAGATAGGCTTTTAATGATACATTTATATTTAAGCCTGAGATCCAACTATAAGAAGAGCGCGATGAGTACTTGGATCAATTGATGGGAGTGGCAAATATCCTGTGCGATGGACTTATATATGTTGAGAGGCGATCATTCACAATGCTTCTGGCCGGCTTGTTAAAGGCAGATGGAAGATATATTACGAATAAGTAATTTCTTAATCTTTGAGCTTCCCATTTACTGCTGTCATGAATATGCTCGTCTTTGATTTTAGGCTATCACAGTATGACATAAAACTTATGCACATTATTCATAATGAGGAATAAGACTTAAATATCGTGCCATCATTTACAGCAATTTTTTATGAAAAAAAAGAGGTAATATCAGAATGGGTACAAGGGAACTCTTCAGTAGTTGTGGAGCTTTGTTATTTTAACAAAAATGAAGATGTTCCAAAGGCTCAGTATGTTGTTATAAGAGAGAACACAAATTACTAACTGGGAGCCATGTCAATGAAGAGAGGCATCTTCACGCTCCTCAATGGTATTCCATAAACCCAGGTGAAAAAATGCTTGTCTCCAACCTCATCGACGAGCTGTTCTGTAGTGACGAGTTTAAAGTCGGTCAGAAGTTGCCATTTTTATTGCGTTTTTATTAATGCAATAGATTGCCAAACCCAAGTTCACTGTTGCTGGTAGGCCAGCGGATTTCATGCCTAGAGCAAGGGATGTCCTAGTGAGATACTTCAGCATGTAAAAATTCCAAGTTTGCTCAAATTAATCTTCTATAGGTATAACGTCCAGGAATTCCAGTACTGTGTTGTTGATTTAATGAGGGGTGAAAAGTATTTGCTCCAGCTTAGCTTATTGACCAGCTCCCTTACGAGTAAATGAAGGGTATTACTTTTTTTAAACAAAATAAGTAAACATACGACTACATCTACTCACGTATTTCTTATCTGTATCCTAAAGAAAGGGTGTTGTAGCTTCGCAATGAAATAACGCGTCTACAGAAACAAAGTAATTATACTTTATTTCAAATAATTATAATGTTAGTTGAGATTAACACAGAGGAAACTTATTTCAAGAAAGGTCATGAGAACTTTGACCCCTGGTATGGTGTCAATACATTTAATCATTTGACTGAAATTCTGGAGGCAATTCAAAAAATCGCGTGCTAATACAATGATCATGAGTTCGAGGTTATCTAATAATTCTTCAAGGAAATCTTGCAAAAATATCTGAATAAACCCAAACAGAAATTCCTGAAGTATTACATCATACACTCGAACCGTAAGATACCTATAATGATTTTGATTTTATTTAGAGCACCTACTGATATTGTTCCCTTGCAAGGTTAATTATAAACTTTCGAATTGAACTACGATATCCCATATGATTTGAGGATCAACATGATCAACTCCTTAAGAAGTTAAAAGTTTCCTTAAAGAATTTATAAGATAGCATCAATTGCAAGACTCAGGAGATTTGAAGATTCATTCATCACTAAATATTTTATCACCGTTGAGCCACTAATCTATGAATCTAAAGATGCTTTTCGACCGAAATCTTAATCGAGTACTTCCAAAGTCTATACACCTTTTCAATAATTTGACTACGTAAACTTATACGAGATCTGTTTCTTCAAAAAACTGAACTAAGTGAGTCCAGCACTGCTTGGGCTTCTCAGGTAAGTCATGTTGATGTTTGTTACACTTATTTATAGTAAGCCAATGCCAGTAACCGCACCCGTCGCGATTGTATAGCAGGAAAAGGGAAATTCGGATATGAGTCCTCGAGCACCTTTACTTTACTAAGCTTTTCAACTAAACAGAAGACTAGAGTAGGCCCACTCAAATAGCTAGAATGAATTAAAATTCT
>ARYC01021073.1:0-34458 GCA_000711775.1 Oxytricha trifallax
ATTAAAGATCTCACTCCCCTTTTCTCAATCGAACATAGCAATATAAAAAGTCAAGAAACAACGAAAATTTATCTCAAAATAACTCCTTCCTGCATAATTCCAGAGGATCCTTTTTCACAAGTAATAACATCAAGTACAACACAACTTAGCAGATGTTTTTAGATCATTCAATCAACGAGTCTCATAAATTTATTCATTACCATAACAATGGGACATTAATGCAAAGCTAATAAGATAATTCATTAAATAGTATGGTATAAGATTTTCCAACACCCACAAAAGCTGCTTTTTAGGCACATTTTTAACACATAGAGAGAGCAAGGACTTCTCACAATTTAAGAACTAATAAAAGATAAGTGGTTTCTCAATGCAAGAAATTACAAATGAGAGATGAGTTACTGCTTGAAGATTGTTTGAATTAGAGCTTATAAAATTTGAATATTAGGCTAGACAACGAGCCAAATAGAAACATTAATGAACGAAAAAATTAAATGATTAATAGTTGCAATAATTTAAATGCTAACTAATTAAGAGTAAATACATAAACTACTGATTAAGGGAGAGAAACTAAATTTATTTTTGTTGTTATTGGCTATGTTTTATTATTATTAGAAAACCAATATGAGTGACTAAACTTTATAAATCAGTCTATAATTAATGCTTATTATCATTGAGTTTATGCAGATTTGAATTATGATAAAATTTCGGTCACTAAAATCCTTAAAAATTTAGAAGTAAATTAGAATTTTTAACTTAAATTCATTATCAGAAATCAAAAGAGAAACAAGAACGAGAAAAGCGATTAAATCAGGCTTAGCTTTATGTAAATTTTACAAATTATCTTTAATTAAATCATAAATTTTATGTGTAGCTTAACAAATTGAGAGAGAATAAATGGGTAAATTAAAGGATGCAAGGAAATGCTTAGAAAAATAGTACACTTTTCGCAACATAAAATTTCTGTGAACCGTTGAAATAACTAAACTAAACTTAAATTCTTAGAGTCAAGACCCCGTTGTTACAAACTGTCTAAGATGAAAATATTGTAAGAAAATTTTCGTTTTATTTTTATTTCAGAAGTATAAAAGAAATAAGAAAGAATAAATGGAGCAAGGAGTTGAGTGTGCTAGCAATATATTTGATTTATGGGTTTAAGATTTTAAACTACAGACCTAAGACTAAGAGGTATTTAAAGTTGTTAAAACTTATTTTAATTTTTTCTTAGGCTTTTAATCATAAGAATACCTAGAATGAAATTTAGAAAGTAGATACTGACAATACAAAGCTCCCTCTAAGCTATATTATTCTAAATATTTTGTCGATAGGACTTGCTCCAGATCATATAACTCTTGATTAAATGGTAAGACGATAAGTGTTTTACATAACTTATTATTAGTTGAGGACTTGCTTAAATCTAGACTCAAGAAAGAGTTCTATTTTGATTTCTCATGGCGCATTAATGACTTAAAATTAATCACTTGATAATCCTCTAATTTCCAAAGATCAGTTTCTTAAAATTTTTCATTATGGTTCTAAAATTGATTTGATTTTAAAAACAATATAAGAGGAGGTATAGCTAAAAAAGAATAAAGAAAAAAATAAGAGAAATTATGAGGCACTATCAAAGAACATTAAGAATAATTTAATGTCAGGCTCTTGAAAATTATTAAAGGAAAAAGCGAAAAATAGCAAGTAACTGAATAGTAAAGTTTTGTATAGATAAGCGGAAATAAAAATCTATCACCTTAGAAAAGAGCAACTATAGGAGACTTGAGTGAAATAATTACGACGAAACTTAGTAATTTAGCTTTCTTGAAGAAAAATAACCCCTAGACCCTTTAATACCTTATCGACTACGAAACAGATGATGAAAATGAAAATAGTCAAAGTAAACTTATGAAATTTATTAAACGATGTTCGATATCTAAAATACAAAGAAAAATCAGAGAGACTTAAGATTAAGATACCGCTAAAACTTTTAAATTAACTTCAATTAATGATAATCTTGGTGAAACTTCATAAACCTAGAGCCCTTTAAGATCCCCAAATAAGTTTAGCCCATAGTAAAATTATCTAAAAAGAAGGACTAAAGTAAATCAAAATTTCTTGCAATTAGATATGACGGAAACTAATAATTTGAGATAAATCTAAGAATAGCAAGAGGAATTCGTTAATAGACTTAAAATGGTAAACAAATATTACTATGAGCGAGAGAGGATCAAGAGAGAAATTAGAGTGCTTAAGAAGCAAATTGTTCACTATGAAATCATGGAAGATCTGAAAAACTTAAATATTCTCGTTTCATAAATGAGTGAGTTTGAAAAAATTAATGGTGTATCAGAGGAACGATTGATCGAGAGAAGAAAATTACAAACCAGACTAAAAACCCCAAAACCCCTTAATGATATTTTATAAGTGCTTTGATATGTAGGGTATGGTAGAGATATTATGCCAATTTGCAAAATGAGAAATAGAAATTAGAGATATTTAGGGTAGATTTATGATGAGAAATACTTTGATTTATTGCTTAAGCTTAGGTATGGTACGAGTATTATTGTAGGAATACATTCGAATTTGTGAAATTATAATTAATTAAATAAATATTATTACAAATTAGAGGCAGTTAAAGTTGGTCAATTTAAAGTCATTCGCTAGAGAATTAAAAATTAGCTAGTCTTTATTATTGACGACACTATTTTATCGCATCCCTGGAGCTAGATAACTCGACTTTAATGTGAGGGTATAATTTAATGAATTTAGAGGGGTTATTAAAGTTGAGTTATCTCACTCCAGAGATGCGATAAAATAGTGCCGCCAATAATAAAGTCCAGCTAATTTTGAATTCTATATCGAATGAGCCCAAGATCGTTTAATTTGACCAACTTTAGCTGTCACTAATTTGTAATAATGTTTTTTTAATTAATTATAATATCATAAATTCGAATATATTCCTACAATAATATAGACTGAGTCAAACCAGTGTTTAATTATACAGCCATAGAAAGACTCCTACGCAAGAGTCAAAACCTTAAAACCCTTTAGTGAGGTTTATAAGTGCTTTGATTTGTAGGGTATAGTTGGGGTCTTATTGGGGTTAGTAGAGATTAGGCCAATTTACAAAATGAGAAATAGAATTAGCGAAATTTAGGGTCGATTTATGATGAGTAATATTTAGATTTACTGCTTAAGCTTAGGTATGGTACGTGTATTTATATAGACTAAGTCAAACCTGTACTAAATTATGCAGCTATAGCAAAGTTATTACGCAAGAGTGCCTCAACTGTTAGGTACACTGCTTGCTAGCTGTTTAGCATTTTAATTCTGGTTGTTGAACGCATCCTGCAAGAAAATAAAAGTTCTCACAGCACCATATTGACTTCCTCTGCGACTCGAAGACTTTGAAGTATTGGGCACACTTTCCAGTAGACTAGCGAACTGTGATGTTTCATCGCAAGTTTCCTGACATGCGTATCTCGCCTTAGACTATAGCTAATATTTATAGAGAAATGGTATTACTTTCAAGACTGTCAACAGAGTGAAGAGAGTGATTGATTTTACAGTGCCATTTTATAGTAATAATTTAAACTATATATATATGATTAAATGCAGAGAGCTATTACTAATAGCATCAAGTTCATACACGCTGATGAAGCTGTGTTTACCTTCAACACCTTAATAAATAAGTCTTGGTATAAGAAGTATGATAATATAGAAGTCTATGATTAAAAATGAGGGTAGTCACCCATGCAATTTTAGCTGGTATAAGTGAAGATTCAGGCCTAGAGAGTTATGTTATTCACCCTCGCTCTATTATGCGAGAGTAGTATATAGAGTTCCGACACAAGCTCAGAGAGAAGTATAGTAACCAAGAGATCATCCTGTTTGTTGATAACCTCTCAGTTCATAAGATTAAGGAATCTAAAAAAACTTATGAAGAGCTAAACATAAATCCTGTATATAACGTTCCTTATAGCCCTTAATTTAATGGAATTGAATTCTACTGGAGTTAAATCAAGACTCACTACAAGAAGCTGCTGCTTGCTGTATCATCTTATGCATGACTTGTCCATCGATTCAGTAGACTTAATTCAAAGCAGCTGTAAGAGAGTGAACGTAGATAAGACAACAGTTTGTGCGAGAGAGGGAAGAATGAATGTTTATAAATAAGTTTTAGATTTAAATGAATGAATAAGTTCACATATTACTAACCCATAAAGGGGTTTGGCTTCTCTTTCTTCTCCTCTTCTTATGGCTTGCTTGGGCCCATATTTCTTCTCTTAGTGCCAGCTCCTGCATCTATGTTATTTCATCTGGTTTTTAGACATCTTATTAAAGCCTCTTGCTCACCTCATAAATTGTCTACGACTTTCTTTCTCTGTGAACCTTTGCGTGCTCTTTCATAAGATATATGCCAGTGCCAGATTTTCTACAAAGTTATATGTCAAAGCTTACATGAAAGATAAGGTGAGTTCGTTCTTAAGTTTTCTTGGTAGTTTATTGTAGGGTTTGTTTGTGGTTGGAAGGTAAACTACCACTTCTATCTTTACGATGGATCACTAAAAGATTAGTGACGTGAAGTTCAAGGGTGCGTTGTTGAATTTATTAGAGTTTACTTCTTTATTTTTAAAAAACTTTCTATTAAATATGGTCATCTTATAGGAGGTTAACACTGCAAAGATACGTGGAGAAAGTTTGCAGAAGCTGTAACAAACTGCAGAGATTGAGCTCCATTTTTATCAATTAAGTTCCTTTAAATTAGTACTAAATTTGTTTAAATTTAATTAGTACTGGTACTAAATTCGTTTAATTTTAATTGGTACCTATTTAATAGTACCTAGTTTTAATATTGTGCAAACATAAATTGTCAGGAATTTCAACTTCAAGTTCTAAGTACAGCACTACCAATTTGAAGGCAGTTAGAATTTTTCTGATACATGATTGTTTAAATAATTGGGGTTTCACTTTTTTGTTGTTGGTCAAGAACCGGTAGTCATAGCTGTATGGGTAGTTATATATGCAAAAGTTATAATTTTTCTCAAATTCTTCAAAGTATTTCTCTATGTAATTTAACTTAAAGTGATGTCTAAAATTCATATATATGGATATAACGTAAGCCATTTTTGAGACACATTAAATCAATTTTTATCTTAAAATTAATATTGAATTCCAATATTATAATATAATGAAATTTTAATATTAAAGTTCCAAAATAATTTATAACTTAATTGGTACCAGTACAAACCTGAATTTTTTCGAAGTTGGTACCAATATTAAAAATATTAAGCATGAAATTAGAAAATTTATAGTTATAAACTTAATATAAATATTGTCTAACACTTCAAAATCAACCATCATTGCTACAGAGTAAACTCCTGCTCGACTATACTTTAGCCAAGGAAGTCATTACTCATTAATAATAGTAATTTAAATTTGAATTTAAACATGGCGGCTAACTTAAATCGTAAGGCAATTTCTCTTGGAACAGGTTAATTATTGCTCAACTTTGGCTCCTCCAAGAAACCAGAACTAATTTATATTGCAAATGAGGTTGAGCTAAGAACTCTAGAGTTTGAAGCTGAGATCTTTAAAATTCAAGTTTAAAACAAGAAGTAGTGTGAAGAGATGGGAGTTTAGACCTAAATTAAATTGGTTGAGGAAGATATGGAACAGCAACCAATAGAAAAAATAAAAACATTTTAATGTGAAGACTGCTAAAATTTCTTCTCGACTGAGTCTAGCTTGAAAAGACATATCTAAGAGGTACACTCTGGTAGAGCTAAGATCTACTTCAAGCATGATAAAGTAGATGGTAGATATTTAATGCACTACCTGCATGAAGTCTCATACTCACTCAGCTAAAGTAAAGAGACATATGCAAAAGCATCATTTAAGCGAATTCGTGATTAAAGATGAGGAAACTTAAAAGCTTGTACCTGCTAAAAGAAAAAATAACTCTCTTGAGTCACAAAGGAACAGTAGGAGAGACTTAAGCGATAGAAGCGGTTTGAGTCAATGAACCAACCAGCAAATGGTATGTATATAGCATGCTTATAAGAGAGAGCAATGTATATACCTGCATTAAATGCAGTCGACATAAGCAGCTGTATTAAAAACTATTTGAATATTGACGTACCTTACAAGGTAAAACTTATAGTTGTTGATGAATTCGTTTACAAGGTATATCCAATCAAGTATCTCATTAAGAACGAGCAATATTAAAATGAGTTTGCAAATGAATACATAGTACTGAGAGAGGCTTTGAAAAGATAATGCAAGAACTTAGCTAAGCTTGACGGAGTTATACTTGGTCATGGTTTTATCGCTTTGAGACTCAAGAAATTTGAAATGACTCTAAGAGAGTAACTCTACCATAATAGATATCCTGATGATTTGAATGAGATACTCACAGATATGACTAAGGGTGTGAAAGAGCTCCATGATCTAGGGTATGTTCATAGAGATTTGAAGCCAGAAAATGTAATGCTAAATCTCTGCCCTTTAGAAGTAGTAGTCATAGATTTCAATAGAGCAACAAGACAAGAGATAGTGACTTTAGCTAAGGTTTTTGGCACTCCAGGTTACTTCCCTATAAGAGAGAAATGGACAAATGGCTCATTATAATGGGATGTTTGGGCGGTAGCTGCAATTATCTTAGAGTGCGATATGGAAAGTATGTCTTACTTTTGAACAAAACATAAGAAATAATCAATAGGTTTGGCTGCTAAACATATTAAGCAAGATGAAATATGCAATGAAATTAAGAAGATAGTTGAGATGGTCATCGTAAAAGCTCCAGATATCCACGATAATCATTAGATGATATGCTAGAACAACTACAGACTGCTAAATTCAAGAGGTATCACAAAGATAAGCAGATAAAATTTGTTTGAATTAAGTAAACTAATACTCATTAAATATTCATTAAATTCACATAAAACCTGCATTTTCTCTACTAACCCCAACTATACCCTAAAATTCAAAGCACTTATAGACCTTATTAAAGGGTTTTGGGGTTTTGACTGTGTAATGTTTTGAGGCAATTAAAACTGAAGTATGGTAAAGAGTGCAGAAATCTATTGCTGACTGTAATCACATTGATTCCATCAGATTTTGATGAAATTGAAGATCTCTAAAATTCTACTGTTCTTCCTTTGATGCAACTTATTATTTCAATGCTCTCTGAGAAACTTGAAAAAGAAGAGAAAGCTTTGAGGTTTCCAAATGAAGATATTGGCGTTATGTTTCAAATAGTTGAAAAATGGTGGTCTTAATTGGACCCAAAAAAGATGCAGTTAGTTTAAAGAGAAACAATAGAACAGTTTCTCATATAGAAGAAGATTTTGAATAATCCTAAAGAGCTTGATTCAATAATAAGATCTTTCTACCCAAGTTTTTAACCGTTTAATGAAACGAACTTTAAAAAGAGTATGTTTATAAGAATTATGTATTGTGCCATCATGAGAGGAGTTCTTCTGAATTTAAATCATTTTATGCAGATTGTGAGTGGGGATATCTCTCCATATTTCATTTTTATATTTATCTAAAAAGAAGAGCTTTCGCTAAGCATGAAAGTCCTCAGACTATAGAGATTAATCCTAGTAAGTGGTATTAAAGCAAAATCTAATATTGGAGTCTATCATAATGGAAAAATCTAAAGTGAAGGTCTAAGCATGACGTGTGCTAAAATAATTAATAGCTTGTAAAATTTGCGAAAATACGAGAGGAATGGCGAATAAATTAAAAATACCTCATTACAAAATGAAGTTGGAGGCTTTTAATCTAACTTTAAACAGTAAGAAATTTGTTATTGTCTTATAAATTTATACAGAGAGAAGGCGAAAATTGAGAAAGACATTCAAGCTCTTTAAAAGATTAACAGAGAGTTCAAAATTGAATCAGCTTTTATAGAAGAGAATAAGCCTCTTACCAAGACCTTAAATAAAGAAAACTTAAGTATTTTTAGCGATGAACAAAATTCAGATTAAAAAGATGAGGCATTACAAGAGGAAAGCGATGATAGCGATATGTTTTAATATTGCGATCGATTCAAGTACAAAAAGCATAAGTAAGCAAAAATTACATAACTTTTTCATATCAATATAGGAATCCTATGTTTGAAAGTTTGGAGAGCCAAGATTTCGAAGAGTTAATAAACGATGAGCAACTAAATTTTTCAAATGAAGTTTAAGAGAAAATGTAAATCTAATATTTATTATCCTTAATTTCATTTTAAATAGACACTAAAATCAGCACGAGATGAAAAAGTTTCTCATCCCATAGCTTAAAGAATTTCTTAGGAAAAATAATTCAAAATCTTTGGATAGATAGAAAGGGACCACTCAATTTATTAATGGACAGAAAAGATTGTCATTAATTGATAGATAAAACATAAGGCTTTTGCTTATTATTTAAATATGTTTAATATAAATTAAAAATATTTCTATTATAATCAAAATTTACTAAATGATAAAAGTGAAAATGTAGGTATAGACAAACTTTAACAAGTAAAAGAGGACCTTAAAAATACCAAAATAATATAATTATGATATTCAACAAATTCATTTATTAAACGAAATTATTATATGTAATTTAATTTCTATTTTATTTAACAATCTAAATAGAATAGATTAGTAAAATTAGTAAAATACTTCTTAAATTTTTTTTTTATGTAATTAACTTTAAGTTTTATTGAATAATTTAATTATCATAATTAGAATCGGATCACATTCATTATAAATAAATAATTAGCATTAAGTAAATATGTTTAAAAAGATAGAAAGCCTAATATTGTAGGAATACAATCAAAATTTGGAAATTAATTTTAATTAAATAAATAATAATTTAAAATCGTGGCAGTTAAAGTTGGCCAATTTGAAGGAATCTTGGGCTCATTGGATAGAGAATTCAAAATTAGCTGGACTTTACTATTGGCGGTACTATTTTATCGTATTACTGGAGCTAGATAACTATACTTTAGTGTGAGGGTACAATTTAAGAAATTTAGATGTGTAAAGTCAAGTTATTTCGCTGTAGTAAAGTCCAGCTAATTTTGAATTCTCTATCGAATGAGCCCAAGATCCTTCAAATTGGCCAACTTTAACTGCCACGATTTTAAATTATTATTTATTTAATTAAAATTAATTTCCAAATTTTGATTGTATTCCTACAATACATAAAAATCAACGCCATATGTCGATAAGTAGCGTTTCAACGGCTGCTTCTTAATAAAGTAAACTAACAAAGTACTAAAACTTATAATAATCAAGATATCCCCTATTTTATAGAGATATTGATTAAGTAATAAAAGGTATGCTATGATTTTAGATTTCTAAACTGTAATTTATATTCAAGTTTACTAAAACAAAAGAATCAAGTTAGTCAAGCGGCAAGAGCTGGAACATACTCAAAAGTTTAGTAAAAACTGATAAAAATTAGCAAGTTCTTATTGAATCCCCTCCCCTAGCAAACATGTTAATGGAACAAAAGTTGACAAAATTAAACTCCAGGTTTCTAACTGCTATCAACTAGTCGTCCCAAAAGGTTAAAGGAAAAAAATATGTTTTTCATGTGATTCCTATTAAGGGTTGTTTGCTCTCTAAAGCCAACCAGGTTTGATTGAAATCAGTGATTTTAAATTACTTAAAGCTTATTTCTATTATTAACAAAATGATTATTTCTAATTTTACAGGAGCAAGAAAAACGAGAGTTCAGATTATGGACTAACAAAATCAGACATATTAAAGCATTAAATTTTATCCCAATAGGCCTTACATTTTAGCAATAGATGAGATAAGTAAAAGAATTTCTTTGATAAATTACTCTAATTCTGAAAATTAAACGATAAAAGTCAGTGCTCTATAAAAGCAGGAGTACTTCACATGCTTATATATTCCTGAGTTTTACATTGGATAAGACGCTAATGAAGATTATGCTTTTCTAGGGACAAACTAAGGCAATATTTTCGTGTTTTCTTTAGACTAAAAAGCTATTATTTCACAAATACTGTGCCCTTAAAAACTTGAAATGTCAGTTTCAGATATTAAAATGTTACTCCTTAATTTTTAAATTTCAAATTACATTTATGATGTATGATATTATGTCTAATCACAAAAAGCCCCATAGACTTCTGATTTGCTATAAAAGTAACGAAACAGCTTCATCTTTTATAACAGTACACTCCCTATATAAAAACAAAGAAGTTTAACGTCTTGACTTCAATTAAAATGATCAAGGTCAAGCATTAACTGCAACATACAATCACGAAGTCAATCGCATAGCTGTAGTTTTTACAAGCGGTAAAATACTAATATTTAAAGCCCAAAGTTCAGGTGATAAAAATCAAAAATGTAAACCTTTGTAAGCTTACGAGTTAAGTAACACTTCAGAATTGACATCAGCTAAGATTACATGGAAGAACTCTACAGACTCCATCAATTAAATACTTGTAGTTTAATACAGTTTTAACCTCAAAAAGAAAGAGTCTATGACCGAATTATAAGTCTTTACAGGTGCAAAAGGGACTAAAAATCACAGATATTTTGACAATCAAATTAATGTAAGCTAAATATCGGAAGATAATAAAATAGTTGATGTTGGCTTTATCGATTTGATGATTCCCAATCAAAATTAATTTTTAGCTAATATGAGTTATTATTTGTAATTTTTTTGGTGAAATTTCTACCTATTATAAAATAAACTAAAAATTAGAACATTTCCGACTAGATTCTTTAATTCCATTAAAAATCAAAGAAATAAGACATGCTTAAACTTAGATCAAGTAAACAGATTCTCATTAAATCTCAACTTATCCTTGCTTTAAACAACAAAAATGAACTTTTCTATGCAACTTCAGATGATATAATTAAACAAAAATAATTTAAAGAAGATGATAGAACTGCAAATAAGAGAAAAAGCATAATATAATTAAATTAGGACATGGATAATGAATCATAAAATATATTTAAATTATTACCCAGTTTTGTAGGAAGTAATGGTACTATTAAATATTAAGTCTTTATTGAGACTACCACGAAAAATAGCTCAATTAAAATTACCAATGTTTTTATTATATATTAATTGAATTTATTACAATTATTATTTTTTTAAAAAAATTAATATTTATAGCAAAGACTTCATAGATCATATTGAAAATTTAGCTTTAGTGGGTAGAAGAGAGTAATTGTATGAGCTATCTAAGATTGATTAAAGATTTTAGAAATGTTTAAACAAAAAAGATGCTGAAAAATATGCCACAACCACAGAGCTAATTTCATAATTCTGATTAATTTTCACTTTAAAATATATTATTTTTATCAGTATCTTAAAATAATTAGTAGTTACTTTAATTTCATTTATGCAATCATATAAGAAACTAGATGATGATAGCGCTTAAAATATTATAGGTTACATGTTTGTAGCAACCAGTTTATAAGAACTGAAAATATTAAGAGTTAGTACTTAAAATATGAGTGAAATCTTAAGAATTGATCTTAAGCAGTTTATATTTGATGATCGAGTTACATCGCTTTATGTCGATAAAAGGCATATAATAAAAATTTAATTTTTTATAAAGATCTTAAAATGTAAGAGAAATATATACTTTAAATATTATAAGAGGATTCTGATTAGTTTAAGCAATTCAGTAACTTGTGAAGTTATTCTGTAACAAACCTTAATAAAAACAGATAAATTTAAAACTGAAATGCAAGTTATAAATGTCGAACCATTTAGCATCAGAGATATAGATCCAAATGAAAAAATTACAGTAAATATACAAAATTATAATTTTTTCAGTTTTTAATACTAGTATTTCCTTAATTAAGTAACTAAGACAGCTTACCATAACCAAAGACAGAATCTTTTGATTCAAGGCTTTAGCAACGGTAGACTAAAAATAACAAATCTAAAATCTAATAAAATCGTGTTTAATGTGCGATGTATGAATGACGACAGTGCAATCTCTTGCATTGAGACTTAATCATCGAGTAGTGGAGATCAAATAAATATAGTCTGTGGGACTAGCAATGGATGCATGGTATAGATTTGTTTAAACAATAAAGAAACCAAAATTGTTAAGAGCAAGCAGATTTCTCTCTTTAAGATAAAATTCATAATCTTATTGTAAAATATAACATAAATCATGAAAGAGTTGTATCCCTCGTTTCATAAGTCATAAAGTTTTTTTCATTTTATCTTAACTGAAAATCACACTTCATTACTCTACGTTTTAACTGAAAAGCAGCTTTTCGCACTTGACAAGCAAACTTTCTCAATAAAATTTAAGTACGAACTAAACCCAAAAGATGTCTCCCAAAAAGAAAAGTTTAAAACTTTCAGCTTAATGAAACTCACAGAGGGTAAATCAGCTTAATATTCGATAACTTGTCTCCTATAAAAATCAAAGTGGATGCTTATGTTTGATGCTGAGACGTTGATAGGTTATTGTGTATATGATCTGAACAAGTCAGGCTTGAATCCAAACTAGATATACACGTTAAGTGGAATAGGCCAAAATATTCATGAATATATTTATGATATGGAAAAAATACCAAAATAAGTAAGTTATATATTTAGAAAATTAAATAGAGCTGAGTTACTCTAAATAATTTAAATTTCAAAAAATCTATTATTTAAAATTTTGAGATATATTATGATAAAAGAAGTTTAAGGCTAGATAGAAATGAGTTTTTACCTAAACATAGAGAAAAGAAAATATTGAATGGAACAACAAAAAATCTAAATACATGTGATAATGAATAAGAAGTAAGAAGTCAAATCTTATCGTATAAGTATAATCTCTTAAGTATGCTTTATCGTTTGTATTTATTATAAAATTAATATTCATAATTTCCTATTTATATATAATTCTACATGATTTTAACAGTTTCTTCTAACCTACAAACCTAGATATTCACCCTAAAAAGACATATAGAATTTGATAATGAAACAGCAAATTTTTAAGAGATTTATGATGAATAACTTGCATAGTAAAAGTTTCCAAAATCATCTAAAAAATCGGTAATAGTGTCTATTTTTCATAAAAACATAACAATTAAGAAGTGCTTAAATTCTTAAATGAAAGATTCTAAGTTGAAAAAACGTTCTTTAAGTGTTGGAGATTCCTTGCATTCAAAAAATTATGAATATTTTCACAATAAATTTATATTCCTGTATTCTTTACAAAAGTACTTTATATTAAATTAAATTGTCATAATGAATTTTTACAATTATAAGTTCTTGCTTATTTAAAATATAAAAGCATTGGTTTCCTTATTTATAAGATTAAAATAAATCTTTTTATGTTTAAACTTCAAAGCATTTGATAAGGAAATATATTTATATAACTTTTATGATTCAAACCAGTAGCTTAGCTCAAGATCTCGTTAATCTCAAGATAAATAATCCTTTTAAAGTTCAATCCGGCAATCATCTAGTAATTTGTATTCTGATGAAGGCGATTCTGAGAACAGCGACTCTCCAAAGCTCAGAAAGAAGAAAATCAACCAGATGAACGTGCTCAAGGAATCAAGAGTCAAGAAGGGTTTCGCAATTCTGTTCAGAAATCAGAGATAATCATCTAATAATCAAAGAAATAACAGTAAGTCAAGGGAAAACAGCATTATACAGGAAGTTGAAGATGACTCAGAGGAGGAGAGTAGAGTAACAAAGAAACGCTAGGGTAATTAGAAAAGCAATTCATAAAATTAATAAGAAGATCAAGAAAGTAACAGCAGGAGCAGAAATTCTGATAAAAAAATATATCTAAACTATATAATGATTGGATATCTCTAATTATATATAATAATAGTTATGATAATAAAGAGAGTAAGACATAGAGATCCAAAAGTAATATTAGGGATAAGTCAATTACAAGTTCGAGAAGAAAGAGTAATTGGATATGATTTGAAAATTATCAACTAAATTGTAAAATAATAATGTAATACATAGCTAGCATCGAATTAAAAGGAACAATTAATTTATTTATTTCATATATACATTTTTTGGAATTTTCTTGATTTTGATGTTTATGAATATTGGATAGGAAATAAGGAATAATTATTCTATTATAGATAATTTTAATATAGGTTTAGTAATCAATTATAATCGAAATCTTTGATGTTAAATCTTAGTTTTTTTGTGCTCTTAGATCTGCTACTTATTAGGCCACTATCAATTTTACAGAAATAATTTTCTATAAAAAATACATTATCAGAAAAATTAACTAAGCTGTTTATGATTTATTTTTTATAATATCAATTGCACCTTTTGCTGAGAAATTATTTAGATTGTCAAAAGCACCAATTTGCTGATATCTAGAATTAATAATTGACTTATGACTCATTTTGTTCATTATAAAAAATTATTACATTAAAAAAGATAAAAATTATAAAATTATAACATTAATACCGTCATTTATGATTACAATTATTACAATAATAATTATTTTTCAGTTCTCTCTGGCAGTTTAATAGCCTCTCAAATCCATATAATTATTATTTTACTCAATCCCCTTGAAACTTAGTTTGCTGCTTGATTTTTTCATAATTTGCCCTCTTTAAGAAATTTCTTGTTTATTTTGATTTTATTGTTATATTTTTTATAATGAGTGATTAGCTTACTCTGATTGGTTTGTTGATCTTCTTAATTGAGCATGACTTTGGTTTCTTCTGAACATAACTTATTTTACAAATGATATATACAAATTGTATAATAGCTTAATTTATAAATTAACTTGATTTGTAGATGGGTTTTATTGTATTTGTGAGTTCTTGAGATAGGTGGAGTATTTATTTTTTCCTAGTTCTTTATTCAATGAGTCAATATTGGGTTTTTACTTAAAATTCTTTGATTTTTTACAAATCAGACAAAATTTAAACAATAAATATTGTAACTGTTCTTTTGCAGTGCTTGATTAATTTTAGTAACAGTTGAAAATTTATTGCTGTTTTTAATTGGATTTTATTTTTCGTTATTTTCTAACTAAGCATTCAATTCTTCTTCATTCATGTGGACATGAGTGTTATTTTTATGCTAGGATTTCATTTTGCATTCATTAATTTATTTAGGAATATTTGCATTTTGTAAATAAATTCACTTCACATATACCCTCCATAGTAAGCACAAATTTTTATGAAATATTTTACATTATTGTTTTTTGTTTATATTTTTAGATTTCTCGCATTCTTTCTCAGTAGTGATAATCATAGTATCTGTTCTTCTGATGGCTTAATGAGCCTTCTCTACGCTTGACTTTAGTACTTGGATGTATTATTAGTCGTCTTTTTCGAATTTTTTCATCATAGTACTAACTGTTTTTAATTGCTTTTTGTAGCCAGTAAGCTTTCCAGGTTGGATGCTATTTTGTTATATCCTAATAAATCAATTATTTTTATATATCAATTATAGATTAAATAACTTGATTTCTAATACTATTAAAGTAATTTTTAGCTTAATTATCATTAAACCCTATTTAATTCTGTTACCGAGAATAGTTCCCGATTTAAGACTAGTTTTACTATGAAAACCCAGTTGTAAAGAAATTGCTCAGAGAGTTGTTTTAGTTCACATTGAAGTAATTATTGCTGCTGCTTGATTTCTACCCGATATAATTCTACTGTTCTTATTATAGCTAATCTTTTTATTTATGCCTTTGTTCATCCATGAAATTTCTCTCTTAAATGAGTGAGTCATCGTTTGATGGCAATTTTGAATTTTTTCTGTTTTATAGGTTTTTACGGAATTGTTTAAGGGAACTAAATTTCTAATTTGCTTCATCATCATGAGGTTTGATGTCCATAGGAGTGAAAATTGAGTTTTAAAGGTTTTAAACTATTTTTATTGATTTTCTACGCATATTTGTTAAAGGTGGAGGTGGCTTCTTAGTTTCCATAATATCGATTTCAGTTTAAAATATTACGTTAAAATAAACTAAGTTTAAAGTGAATCACTAACAGATGCTTAGGAGTCTTTTACTTTAATGTTTTTGAAAAAGTTGTTTGCATCATTATAATCGCTAACACTGATATTGCTTTAAAATATCCTCATTTCTGTTTGAACTATAAATTTTGATTAAGATTAAACATTTTAACTTACTTCTCTTTGAGTTGAGAGAGATGTTTTATAGGAATTTCATAATGTAAGCAAATAAAAAGAAGAACTTATATTTTCTCACAATGCTTCTCAAGAATATTCTTTAGCTCTCTGAACTTAGAAATTGATTGCTATTTTGCCTTGAGACCTACGCATCACTATCTTGCATACTTCCTATTATTTCATGAGAATCTGGACTCTAAAAGTTGTTGTTTTATACTTTATTTGCAAAAATTAATAAGTTATCGCTCGACCTTTACTGAATCACATTGTTAAATTCTTGAGAGTGCTGTTGTTAAGGATTATTTAAGTTTGGGACGGGGTTTAATATTATGTTTAGTTAGTCCTTCTTAGGTCTTAAGCTTTAAGCTTTCAAAAATCTTGATTTTTAATTTTTTTATGGAGAAGGTGATTTAGAAACTACTCTCCTTGGACTCTTATTTTAGTTGTAAATGAAAAATTTTGACTGATCATAATTTTAATAAATAAAAACTAAGTTTATCTCTGTTCAGCTTTCTCAGGCTGAATCCAGTAATTATCTTCAAATATGTTAACCATTTCTAGGAGCTCTTTATTATTGATGATTATAGCATCTTCAATATTTAAACCTGGAGGTAAAATAATTTTCCTGTCATGCAATAAGTTTGTTATTACCTTCTAGGAGATGTCTGATAGTTAATTAGAATTTGGGCTACTTAATCTAATTTATTTCATTCTTTCATCATCATTTGTTTCAAAGAGTTCTACTTAAGGTGTAAAGCCTTCCTGAAATTAAAGTGACACTTGATCTACAACCTTAATCTTGAATGTTACCTTTCTCATTAACTCAATAGTGTTAGCTTCCATTTAACTTATGAATTTTTTATTCCCATTTGTCTTATCTCTCTGAGTGTCTATTTCAAGCAATACCTGTTCAAACTTATGCTTTAGTTCAAAATAAGTTAGTCGTTTAAAAACAGAACTTGTTTTCTTGTGACCTGTTTATAAATACAATAATAATTTAAACCTTTTTAGTGTGTAGATGGTTCGGTCTCCATTTTGTTATTTTCTACATACTCAAGCTCTTACATTAAAGTTTCATATTCCTTCACTTTTAGTTTGTTTATAAGAGCAAGTTCATTATATAGTTTAGATATGGATTCGAGATACACATGCCTTTTATCAATTAAATGTATCAATTCTAGGTCATCAAGTTATAAAAAACCACTTCTCTCGAGAGTTAAGAAGAGTTGGAAATACTATTCATGGTCTTCGTCATGCTTGAATAATTGATCAAATATTTTCTTGGGGTTAACTTTAAACTTAGGAGTTTTTATGTTAGATTATTCTTTATGATTTTAAGATATTGAACCGTTACTATTGCTAGATCCTACACTTGAGTTTCTCTTGAGAATTGATTTATTTTCACTTCTTACATCAATATAATTTCTATATGCAAGTTGAGACACTTAAAGTGCACTGATTCTAGGAGTGGTATGTTAGTCTTCATCGATTAAAATGCTTGCCTTTTTTGAAAGACGTTTACTATTAGCCATAAATTTATCATCCTTTATCTAATCCAGAAGCTCTAAGCGTTTCTCGATTTTTCTATCAAGAATTTATTTTTGGTCAAAAACACTTTTAAGCTCGTTAAAGGGCTCTATATCAAGATTTACTTGATTTGCAGCTGTAGCTTAAACATTACTGTGAGCTCTTATGCCACTCACGCTTTCTCTAAGTTGAAGCAAGCAATACATTCTAAAGATCATCCTCTTCTCATTCTCTTTAACTTGGTAAGTTCCTATGAAATTATTGAAGCTCAATTCTTCCTGTATATTTTAATTTTTAAGCCTTTCTAACTTTCTCATCATGAAATCACGTTTTTACAGAATACTCAAGTACTCATCTTCTAACTTCTTTACTTAATTAGCCTCATAATCTAGAGTTTTGTGATTTTTGTCTAAGATTTATGATCTATATTATGACTTTGCTTCAAGCTGGGATTTAACAACAGATACTTGCAAATCTGTGGCCACTATTCTATGCATATTCATTAATTCTAGTCTTGGTATATCCTGAGTAGTCTTTTCTGAGTGCACAACTTTATCCTCCAAGGTATATTGTTTTTGCTTATCATAAAACTACATAAATATTATTACTTAAAGTAAAAGTTGTAACTTACAATCTGTTGCTTGAAACGAGAACGAATCCAAATCAGTTACTCTTTTTCAGCCTCTTCCCACTCTATCTTGTCTTAAAATTTATTATAATCTTCTGCCAATTTGGCATGTTTCTTTTCTAGTTCCTCCTCACTAAGCTCTTAAATATCTTTAATCTGTATCTGCTTAAACTACTCCTTATCTTCCAAGTGCTTAAATTTATCTCTTGCTCTGTTCGCCTCCTCGATCATTTGTAACTCCTAATAGAGACTTTTTAGCATTCTTTTTTTCTTAAGATATTCAAAGTTTATACTATCGTATTGACGCTGCTTCATTTAAACATTCTTATCTATAGGCTAGTATTACTCTTTCATAAAACCCTCTCCAGGAGTGAAGTGCTCAGCTTTCATTCGACTTCTATAAGACTAAGTACCAATTGTTGACTGATCTTGGCCATATCTTGATAAATTAGGGAAATTAAATCTTTCTGTGCTTTTCGATTGTATAGGGTTTTTAGGGGTGAATCTATCTTAAGTATCAGTTTCTAGATTTTCATTTCTTGTATAAGGTCTGCTCAAAATACCTTCGGAAGAAGCATCGGGTTAAGTCAGAAATATTTTTTAATTCTGTGACTAAGAACGGAATGATTGAGACTGTGGAGTAATATTTTATTTTAAATTCTTTACCCCATATAAATCTTCTTCGATTGTCTTTTTAACTTTAATACGCTTTTTTGACTGTCCAGTTCTTTATCTACTTTTAGATTTTTTTGATTTCTTTAAAGAAATTTAGTTATTTCTAGATGAAGGGGTATAATTATTTATATTAGAGTAGACGTTCTATATTTACTAAATATCCATTTTATTTGGTAATATTAAGATAAAATTAATCTAATTATATTAAGTAATGAACCAAGGTTTTAACATTTATGCATAAATGAATAGAGTATTAACATATGATGTGATTAAAGTAAGTATTAAAAAAGAAAAAATTATAATTTACTCTGTTGTGCTTGTTAACTTAATTTATTCTTTATTCTATTGAAAAATTATTTCCCTTATTTCATATTAAATTAAGTACCGCTTCTTCAGTGAGGTGGATTCCCTTGCCAATATTGGAAATGAAATAATAGTATAGTTTATTTGACTTGATTATGTTTTTTATTTTTGCAACTAATCTTTGAATTTTTAATTGAGAAAAGACTCTAAGTAATATATAAAATATTGGCACGCCCTATTCTTATTATAATTTTATTTTAATTCTTGATACTTGCGAATCCAAGAAGTTTTTATATAAAAAACCTTGGATAAATGACATTCAAAATACATTTTTTCCTTTCAAATGATATGGGGGCTATATAAAATTTTTCTTAGAATAAATTATAATAAAATATTTTTCTCTTATAATATTTCGCTTTTCAAATAACCAACTAAGATAATAAGTTTTTAGAATTTACGATTAGTATTATAATTTACAATGCAAAGCCAGTAAACTTTTTTCTCAGAAAAGACTTAAAATTTCTAATATATATCAGAAACAAACCGAACAATTCTTCTCCTTTAATAAAGAATATGTTCCAAATGTAGGATAAATGACCATATATAGTTAAAATGAAGCAAATCTTCAAAGATGTAATATGTTTATTGAATAAATGGGAAAGTACTACTATTTTAAATTCGGTAAAAAGTATTTGAGGCATCTGAGAAGGGGGCTTGATCGTAAAATTTATAAAATTAAATTATGAGAGTGACTCCTTAATTAACTTTTATAGTAATAGTATAAATTGTTTTTAATTCCATAAATGTAACCTATTATTTTTATTGCAAAATTATTTTGTTAATTTGGCTGTTACTACCATTAAAAACAATATTTAGGTCCCCACTCTTAAAATAACTTATCTATTACAAACATTTCAATTGAAACAAATTGCTTAAAGATAAGCGACTGCTACTTAATAGAGCAAATGTTAGAAAAATTTAACCAGCAAAGGAATATTGACATAATTGATTATATATTAATTTCATTCTATAAAACTAAAATTTCTGAGGACTATTTTGCATTTATCTATATGTTTATTCATATTATTTAGTAATCTTAACCATATTATTATTTAATTAAAATTGATTATCTGGTATTGTAAATTATTCAAATTCAATTGCCCTTTCTAAATAAATTTTGACTAAAAATTCACCAACTGGTTTGTCTTGATTATCTCTTTGATAGAGTAATAGAATAATAACTAAATCATAATTAAGAGAGTGCGAACAGGTAAAACCTATGTTAATATTCTAGAAATACTAAGTATATATAAATAATAAATATTTATTTATTTTTCTTGCATAGATTCATGTTATAAAAAAAGAGAATGTTTTCTAAGAATGAAATCAAACGCATTTTATATCAATATTATCTTTCATTTATCATTAAAACAAAAGAATACCAAAAAATATTTCAAAAAAGAAAATCTATAATATTCCTATTTTGACAATAACATATTTCCAATGAAAAGCTAGAAAGGAAAGAGTTAATAAATGATAAAAATTTCTCAGTAAATTTATTTTAATTTTATTAAATTTAATTTGAAAATGATTTATTTTATATTATATCTTAAATTTTTATTTAGAGATTGCAATTTAAGCCAAAAACATTTTACACTCTACAGACCTTAAGAGAGTGTTCAAATATCGGCTGTACATCTTAAAATTTAAGTTCAATATTTTATATTTAATTTCATTCAGCAGAATCAAAATGCTATTAACATTATAATTATAAATTAATATATTTTGATTATTATTTTAGTAAATTCAAGTTATAAAGCTGCTTACTAAAAGTTACTTTCACGTAAGTGGTAGCTAAATAATTAAAATATCTAATGATTCGGACCAGTGTTAAGAAATATCGTAATATTTCTATTTCACAAAAAACAAAGATGCATCCCAAAACAATTTAAATTATTAATATTTTACTTCGAAATACAGTCATTTATTATATAAATATATAAGTACAAAACTGAGCCTTAAAGATATTCACAAACTAGAAAAAAAACAAGATTTAAATTAGAGTTAGTGTGAAAGTGGAATAAGAGTTGTGGAAGAGTGTTCATTTAGAAACTCTAAACTTTGAATTAGGCACAACGTCCTTTTCTATAAAATATTTTTCAGTAATTTCAATTTGAATAAGTAGCTTAATATTGCATTAATAATACTATAATATATTGCTTGATTTATAAAACCCCATAGATCAATTATGACAAGAAGATTGGGGTAATAAAAAATTAAATTAAGAATTAATTATTATTGGCGTATAATTATAGTGTTTGAGCTAATTATAAAACTATTGCTCGATTAATTGACCTTATAAAATAATCCAATCAGGGTGTGTTAATTTGATTTTAGCCTAATTATTTATAATATTAGCCAATAGTTATTAATTCTTAATCTTATTGTTCTTAACTCCAATCCTCGCTTCTTAAATTATATATGGGATTTTATAAAGAATATTGAAAAATAAATAAAACTATAATCATTAATGCAATTATTTATTCAATTATTGCAATTACAGGGAATCGAAGGGTTATTAGATAAGGAAGTTAAAATATTATATAAGTTTAATTTGATTTATAATAATCTATATTACAATAATTCAACTAATTTTATCTGACAATATTAGGTATTAATGAATCAAGAGTGAGAAGCTTTATAATTAATAATTAGAAATAAAATCATTAAACAATGGAATCTTTAATACTCAATTAAAATAATAGTAAGTAGATGCTATATCACACAATGGGTAACAACAGTGACTCACAAACAAATATTTGCGCAGATAGCTTACAATTCGTAAAGCCAAGACATCTATCGACTTCCGAAGAACTCTCTCTGACGAAGCAGTCTCTATAAAATATATAAATAAATTTATATTATTGTATTAAAATCTTAAATTTGTAGGCTTCTTGATTTAAAGCATTTTTAATTAAAATTTGCTTTGAATGAAAAGAATTTTAAAGAATTAGTTGACTTAAAATACACTAAATTAGTCGATGTAAAATTTTAAGTTTTTCAGATTAAAAATCTTAATTCAATTACTATCAGATGGATCAGAGTCGAGCACAACTTGCACTTCCCCAGCTGGGAGGTTGTCTCTAAAAATTGATGGAATGAGATCAGTTGGAGTTAAGACAGAGAACAGCACTCTCACAGAGCCCTCCATAAGCCCATTTTCTATATACAATAATATAACACACCCCATAAATAACAATGAAGTTGACAACATGTTCTCTGATGAAGAGCCAAAGAACAATATAATTTAGTTTTAGTTTTATTTTTCTTATATCCTTATTTTTGTAACAAACTTGAAGCTGAGGATTATAAAGCAATGGAGTCCCGCATTCTATCATTCTTTTCTGATATTAAGATAGAAGTTATTGATACATTGTATATATCATATATCAGAATTCTAAATAAGAGTATTATTATTATTTATTGATTTACAAGATGAGTTGAGGTAGAGCGTGATGAGCAAGCCCCGCTTATAAAACAAATTATCTTTAACATCAACTATGAATAGAAAATCCTCTATATTACTAGAGAGGAGGAAAATGACTCATTTTTTAAGGCCCTCTCACTCACAAGAGATTGAATGAGGATCCTGGCAAAGTCATTAATTTTATTATACTACAAAAACTAAAACGTTTTTTCTAATAACTTATATAGAGAGTATTTATGTTTTGTTCTTAATTAAACTAAGTGTAAAGGTTGGGCTTCTACGACTGATATATATCCCAATCTTAACGCATTGTAAACACGACTTATAAAACATCTTAATTTCAATATAAAGAATTTAATTATATAAATTTATCTTGTACAATTATAAAATAGAAATAATATTAAAAGCTCACTAAGGCTCAACTCAACGTTTATTGCAAAAATTAATCATTAAATTTGTTTATACTTGTTTCAGAGTATAATTTTAATTTATATAAAACAAGAAATTTCAATATTAATTTTGATATTACAATATTTATATTGCTATGTTACCGCTTAAATAGAGTCTACCGGATTTCATAGACATGTCGTATTGTATTAAAAATTATATAAATGTTAGCAATGAATTAGATTAATTTTTATTCATATTATTGTATAATTAAAATTATTAATTTTAACTTATTAGTTATTTCCTGAAATTTACTTTTTTTAATTAGTAAATCTTTGCTTTTTTATGGGGTTATCCTAAATATTAATAATAAATATAATTATTTTATAAATTTTATAGTAATTATCTAATAACAAGTTAATTATTCAACACATACTACTCATTTATCTTCCCCTCTTCTCATAAATAACACATAAACTTATTAATATACTTGCAGCTTGAAAAATATCCATTTTGAAGGAATTGTTTTTAATTATTACGTGTTAATATTTAAAATATAATCCTGACTTAAATTGTATAGAGATCCCTTCAAAATGCATCCAAAACAGGAGTTTAATTATAATATGTAATAGATGAATTACAATTTAATTATAATAGTAATAAGAATAATAGTTAGCAGGAATGAATAGATAAAAATAATTTTAAATTAATACTTGGATCTGATTTGAGGTCTTCTCTAATATGATTTTTTATCGCTCTTATATTTAATGCCTCAATAAAAGTCTCAGATATTCAAAGCCTAATATTCTATTGCTAAAACAAATTAAATAACCCAGGAATTTTAATCAATAATCTCAAACGGTTATGTGATTATGTATTAAAGCCAAGCTTATATGCTACCACAGAATTTATATCATCATTATATTATAATACCGACCTATAATTTTGTTTTTTATTGAAAAAATAATAGTAGACATCAAATTAAGCTTCTATAGAATATTGACACCTTCTGAGATTTTCCACATTTTATCTAATACTCTTTATCAACCAATTTTTGCTTCATGTATTAAATAAAACTTATATCAAATATCCTGTGTTTTAACACAACAATATTTATGTTTTATTTATTTTTAAGCAATATAAAACTTTAACTGAGTGCCTCTAGTTTATTACCTGGGTTTCATATTCTCTAAAATACACAGCCACAGTATGAGATTACGGAAATATGTGTTGTTAATATTTGTTTTATAAACCTTTGAACTAGACAAATAGGATTCACAATATAATTAATATCATAGGATAACAACTTATTCTTATAAATACTTATTATTTATCTAAAAATAAAGAAATATATGTTATTTTATAAATTTTATTCAGATCTTTAGGGAAAAAATTGTTAAATCTTTTTGCTTTAAAAATATTTTCAATCTAAGGAATTTTGGTTGAGAGATTTAGACAATTATATCACAGAAATGCAAAATTATTAACAATATTTTGAAAAAGTTCCATTTATGAATATTTTCCATAATAATTAATTCTCAATCAATATATAAAAAATATCCATTCTGACTGAGCAATAATTAATATAATAACCTATTTTTTAATTAAAAAGTTAAAGAAAGTGACTAAAAAATGTGGTGAGCCAGGTGAACCGTTCTTCCTGTATACCATTACAAGGTAGAAGTCCGAAAAGCACCCTCACCAGATGAACTCATTAGTTCATAAGCTTCTAAGTGAGATCATAACAACATATACTTCAAGAGTGCCATTATCATGAAGTTTATTATGCTGACATTACTTACAGTCAGTTGGGATCTCATTAGCTCCTCTTCTAGTCTGCTGTGAAAATACCTCTCCTGCAACTGGATCGCATTTCAATTTAAAGACATATAGGTGTCTAACACAGAAATAGTACTGAATACTTAAAAATCAATTGCCAAAGGGGAAGATCAAAATAGTCCCAAACCTCCAAAAATTCCACTCTCTGTTCATAATGTCTACTTCAACTAGTTTGAGGAAAACTGACCGAAGACCATCAGTTGATACTCTCTACTTAACAAAGATTTAATCATTAATGATTTAAATTGAGTAAGAACGTCTACTCGAAATGCCCACAGACACAAGACTTACAAAATCCCCCTCTCAAAATTTTCAAGCGGTAAAATTCAACTCAACAAGACGTGCCATTTTCATACTAGGTACTACCTACTACAACTAATTTACCTACTAAATAGGCATATCTTAATACCAATGAATTCTGAGGAGAAAAAACACGTGTTTTCTCTAATACGTCATAACTCCAATTCTGACAGACCATATTTAATACAAAAATTCTAATAAGAGAATCACCCAATTCTTATAATAATAATAAAGTGGATCCACTTCTGACAAAACAGGAATCACCAATGGTAAAGTATATTGACTTATAAAAACACAATACTTTCCACTAACACATACAAATAAGAAGAAGATAAATAATAAGTAGGCAATAAAAACAACACCAATCTCAGAGAATATATCATTACTAAAAGATGACTTAAGTCGGCGCCAAGGCCGACATTCCTGAAACAAAACCCTGGGACTCCTAAATCCCATAGATATTTGAGATACTGATATTGAATAACCAGTAAGAATTAAACACTCTTATTTAAGAGTCATATAAAGAATGTAACAATTTAATATAAAATGTTTAATATAAGTGTCAAAAGTTTCATCAATATCAAATATGGAAAGTCTATAGGTCGATGACAAATGGTGCTCAGTTTGTGATACCAGAGACCGTATGGAAAATTATTTTACACTCCTTTTCACTGACTATTAAACACAGTAAGAATTAAAAGAACACATTAGATTCACAGTCTACGAAGAGAGTAGCTAGGGGTGTTGTAGTCAATTGCTCACTCAGGCAACAATTGCTCACTCCAGTAACAATTGCTCACTCCCGTAACAATTGCTCACTGTATATGATATTTCCAAACTTTAAATGCAAGTGCAGGCAAAAATATAGATAATTAAGCAGGTTAAGGGGTTTAGGAGAAGGCAAAGCCTTTCCCGAAAAACCCATATGATCTCAATAGTTAGTAAATTGATTTATTAGGTGTAAAATTTAATCGTTTTTATTAATATTAAAATGGGATCTTTTATAATTGATTTCAGCAAACTCAATCTTAAACCGAAATTATGTATAAGTTTTTAAATATTTAACTGACTTATGTATTGTTATGAAAATAAGTAATGATAACATTGTTAATCATAGATGTTTATTAAACTCTCTCATCAAAATAGTCTAGTAAGTTTACTTTATGAATTTTATCTCTTTCCTTCTGGCGTTAATATATCTGAAGCTGTCAAGTACCTTTAAGATAATCATTAATTAATAATTATAAGAAAATCTATTAGCAAATGATTTCTAGCTTAAAAATCATTAAAAAAGAAAGGATGCATTAAAATACAGTTCTCCAAAAGATACAATATATGAAAGATAAATTTGGGTAGTAAATTTTATTAAATAAGGGAGTTAAAGATGTAAAATATTAATGTTCAAAAAAGGATAACATAAACATTATAAGCATTAATAACACAAAATGCCAAGAAATACAGTATTGTCTATATAGACAGTTGATCAAGTTAATTAGAAATAAACTGGGAAGTACTAGAAATAGAACATTAGAGACATATTCATTAATATTTATTTGGTATTTTAAATGGCTCGAGGCAGTTCTAATATATCTTCTAAAGCATATGTTTATAACCAAGTAAACCAGAAAAAATAGAACCTTATTTATTTGAAACTAAATGTAGACGAAACTAATCTTAATCTTAAATTAATATTGCCGTTAATAATACATAACATATATTTAACATCAACAAAATATGAAAATTTATCGATTAATTTTTGCATATAATACATCAATTTACTCTGAAAAGAGGTCATATAAGGTCTTGGCCGTAAATCTTAACCCTCCTCAAAACCCCTTCTCTGAGAGAGGCTGCCCTTCCTGAAGATTTCAATTACTTTGTATCGCATTGCGATACAAAGTGCTCTGCCTCTTTTGACCCCGTAAGGGGCTTCACTCCTAAGCCTGCTTAGTTATCTATGCTTTTGCCCTTTCTTGCATTTAAAGTTTGGAAATTTTAAATACAGTGAACAATTGTTACGGGAGTTAGCAATTGACTACAACACCCAGTAGCTAGTATGACTATACTTCGGAAAGAAACCAGACGATTCAATAAACTCAATTCTTCAACAGAGAAAGAGTTTACTTAGAGAAGATAAGGTGATACAAATAACAATAAAAAATCTTAGTTTGAATCAAAGATCAATCTGAAGTGACAATCAGATAGAGATTGAACAGATCAGATGATATAAATTAATAAGTATTATATAAGGGCTTGTCCTTTATAAGCTGGCATGCTTTATAAGATCGGGGGTCCCAGAGTCCTCAATTTGATCAAATTATTATTATTATTATTATTATTATTATTATTATTATTATTATTATTATTATTATTATTATTATTATTATTATTATAACCTCGTTTTAAATTTAAAATTGAAACTTTAATTTTATTCAACTCTAAATAAGAAGTGTACAGGTGACCACTTAATTGCTCATTTATAGTAAATTTTGAATATAAATAAATTCAAATTCTATAAAGACTGACTCCTCAATAACAAATAAAAAAACTTAATTTATTTTTGATTGCCTCTATTTACTTACAATTCATGAGAATAATATAAGAATATTTTGATATTTAAATGGTGAGGATTTTATAAATTTAATTAAATTATCATATAAACTTTTTAAAATCAGCATATATTACTTTTGGGATATATGCATATCTATACCTCTCTAAAAATAAATAGTGAAGTACCAAAATGAAAATATATTGCTAAAATATAAAACTTGTTTATTTATAATTGATAAAATTGTTTGTAATACACAATGATTTACAGTTTTATTTTTCAAGGATGTTTAAACTCATTAAATGCAGGTATTTATTTTCTGTTACTTTTTATAAGAGTTTATAGGAAAATGTTTTATTGTTAGTTTTGTTTCGGTTTTTTGCTTTCTTTTATCTATTTTAATTATAAATAAAATTTCTCAAAAAATGTTTTTTAGTATCTGCCCATTAATAAATTTCATTTCCTCTTCAAGAACTTTAAATTTTTCTAGTTATTATCGGTAAACTGAGGAATTATCATTTAACATACTATTGTTATTTAATTTTTATGAGAATTTGATGGTCTCTTCATTATAAAACGTGTAATTAATTTTAATTAAAGTTTTGATAATTATAAATTTAATCAATAAATTGCTTCATAACTTGTGCAATTGGAGTTATTTAAAATATTCAATTTTTGGTTTCCTTTGTTGATAGGCACTCTATTTAATCTATACTCACGATTGATTTCTTAAAAACCAAATTCCTAAATTTTATTGGCTTACAACTACTCTTAATTTATTATAAATAGGTAAAATGTATTTAAAGTTGACTAATCTAATTTAAATATGGGCATTTTGCAAATTAATATTTTCAAATAAAAGAATTTGATGAGTGCTGTTACACTATGTATTATTTACGTAGTTTTTATAATTAAAACTAAAAGAAACAATTCAATTCCACATATAATGACTTTACAGTTCTCCCCCTCGTTTAAATAAAATTAAAAGTTAATTTATTCCATAAACTGTTTTATCTGAATTTCCTAATGTATTTGCGTTAACACTTTTTGACATTAAATTGTTGTTTGGCTTGTAGTTTTAGAAATATTGCATGTTTAACTCTGCAGGGTTCTGTTAGCCTTCATAGTTTTATTGCCTATTTTAATTTTAAAACTCGGATTTATTAAGCAATATAAACATGTAAAAGATGGATTAAAATTAATTTATTGTTATAGAGAAGTCTGATGACTGCTATTAGGCTTTGAACCATGTTGATTTAAAGCCTTTTCGTTATGAAAAGTCGCATTTAGATTTTTACTAAATGATCTTTAACCTAGAAAATTTGATTAGTACCCTTATGTGCTTCTTAGAGCTTCCATATCAACCCTGAGTGGATTTTAGTACTGATAAGTACTTGCGATTACTCCCGTGCCTGAAGTAGTTTACTATTAAGAAACTTAAGAGGGATTTATCATTTATTGATATGGATTCTGACAATTTAATCGAGCTAATTTTTCTGTTCGAGCTTGAAAAGTTTGATTAGTCAAATTCATTTTGGTTTTTTACGACTATTCACTTGCAATCTTTCTTTGCTAAATTTAGGTATGAGCTCTATTCAAAGAAATCTGAGGCAAAACTTTAGAGCCTGAAGATTAACCACTTTGACTTGTATATTTATTAGGAGTATACAGATCTACTGTTTGTTGAGCAGAGAAATTATTCAATGGAGATGCTCGCTCATATTTATTTAAGGATTCTTCTCGTTTGCTTGTACTTGGAAATCTATTCATTTCAAATCTCTTAAACATAACAGGGCTAATCGTATTTTATACTGGAGTTTTTGTTTCACTACAGCTTTCAAGCTATTTATCAAAGCTTTTTAAATTTACTTACTCAATCTCTTTGTCGAATAAATTACATACTTTAATATATAAGTTTACTAAATTTAATTAGCTCTCCAATAAATTAAGCTACCCATCATTTTTTATAGCAGAATGGTACTTGCTACTTTAATTATTTATCATTTATTTGCTAATATTTTTGCTGGTAGTGTTATTTGAATTATAAAATTATTGCTATGTTTTAAATTAACTAATAGTGTTTTATACATCTTAGTCAGGTATTATTACTGAATTTCTTAACAAAGATACTCCATCATTATTGATAAAATATAAAATAAATAGGTAAAATTAGATTATTCTTGAATAAATAACTGCCATTAAAAATAAATACGAGAATTATTTTATATTATAGCATCAATAAAATAAAGTAACTAAAGACTTTTACTTAATATACAAATAGTTCAAGAAACTTGATTTTTATTGATTAGTTTTGATGTAAATACATCTTATATTTCCTCAAAAGTTTAAAGATGAATAAAGAGATAAGTTGGATTCTATATTTTTGTTAGAATTGTTAAAAATTTAATGAAATCTATCTAAATTATGATAATATCATGGAAATATAAGGGCGCTGACTGTACAAGCTTTATTTTGTATTCAGGTAAAATATTATATTTTTATTTGCTTTAATATGTAAAAATAGTGCACTAGTATTTTTTATTTAATATTGAAGTATAAGTTGTACTTACTTTAGTCATTTAAAGCAATAAAGGCTTGATTATTTAGAGTGGAATACTTTGTCCTCTTTGTGATTTACTTTCATTTTAATTAAAATTAATGATTTTATTAATATATTACTTTGAGTATTTATTTGTAATAATTTTTAATTTTCAAAGATTTATGATCGATATTATCATTAGGATTTTCCGAGACAAAATTATTTTTATTCAATCTTTCAATTTCGTTTACAACCATATTAACTTTGATGGAATACTTTCTTTAGCTGTTGTCTCTTTCTGGGCTCAAAGATCCATGATGTTTCTGCATTTATTGAGCAAAAATGTTATTAGAGAGATCTACTTTTTATCGATTTCGAAGCCATAATTAGTGACTCTAATTCTAACTATCTTTTAGTTGTTAATTTTGATCATTTGATAATTATTATTAATTTAAGTTGGCTTTAACTTGCTCTGCTATTAACTTTTGTTTGCTTGGATCAAAGAGATTTGAACTTTTTATCCTTGAGTTTGTAGACAAGATTTATTTATTATAGGGAAAAGTTCCTCTTTATTTCTCTGGAGATTTTTAATTTACATTTTTCAAATTTTCGATTCCAAAATTACTGGTACTATTAGAAGAAATGTTTGCAGATGATTGTTTATTCTTTGTAATATTCCAACCTTGATAAGCGGTTTTAGAAGCTTAACTTGTTACTGGGTTCTTATATTGTTAGATTTAAAAATTTAGCTGCTATTCTGAGCTTTATGATTAATTTAATTGTTGCTATAGAATAAGCTGCTATTTTTTCTACCTTTCAAGCTCTTCTAGCTACTCTTAAAGCAACCTTATTCTATTACTTTAGTTCTATTTCATCATTTATAAGTCATAGTATTAATCTTTAGATTGCCTTATAGGGTCTTATTATCTCCTCTTAAAATTATATGGAGGGCTTTGCAAAAGAACATTTTATACTAGATTGCCTTAATCGTTCTAATTGACAATTTCTAAATTGTTTTAGGAGGATTACCTTTAGAACTGTCTCTAATTATTTTGATCTTCTAAGTTAATAAACTAGACGTCATTCTATATTAAATCTTTAAAGGATATCAATTGATCTTTCTCAAATACGGTACTCATCATTTCATAAAACTCTGCCGGATCAATATTATCCTCACTTGGTTCACTATCTGAACCTCCCTTTTCTTAATCGCTTTCGCTCTCCTCATTCAAAACCCCAAAACCCCTTAGTGAGGTTTATAAGTGCTTTGATTTGTAGGGTATAGTTGGGGTCTTATTGGGGTTAGTAGATAAAACGCAAGTTTTTTGTTAATTTAATGAATATTCAATGATTATTAGTGTACTTAATTCAAACAAATTTTATCTGCTTATCTTTGTGGTACCTCTTGAATCTAGCTCTCTAGAGTGGTTTATGTATGTCTTCTAACGATTGTATTGGATAAGCTAGAGCTCTAACGATTATCATCTCTACAAGTTTCTTAATTTCATTACAGACATCTTACTGTTTAATATGTTTAGAAGCCAAACTTATTGATTATTTTTCGTGCTTTGTTCCAAAGTATGACATACTTCCATATCGCACTCTAAGATTATCGCAGCAACTGCCCAAACATCCCATTAAACAGAGCCATTAGTCCTCTTCTCCCTGATTGGAAAGTATCCTGGTGTGCCAAGCACCTTAGCCAAAGTCACTATTTCTTATCTTATCGCTCTATTGAAATCAATGACTACAATTTCTAATGGACAGAAATTTAACATAACATTGTCAGGCTTCAAACCTCTATGTACATATCCAAGTTCATGGAGCCCTTAAACACCTTTAATAATTTCTGACAGTTTCCCACTTAAATCATCTGAGTATTTATTTTGATAGAGATACTCTCTCAAAGTCATTTCAAACCTTTTTAGTCTTAATGTAACAAAGCCATGCCCAAGAATAACTCCATCGAGTCCAAGTAGATTTTTAAACTATGTTTTCTAAGCCTCTCTCAAGATTATATATTCATTTGCAAATTCATTTTGATACTGCTCGTTTTTAATGAGATACTTGAAAGGATATACTCTTTAAGCATACTCATCAACCACTATAAGTTTAGCCTTACTTGGCAGGTCAAAATTCAAGTAATTCTCAATACAGCTGTCAATGTTAATTGGATTCAATGCAGCTATACACATAGCTCTTTCTTAAAGACATGCTATAAGAGTACCATTTGCTGGCTGATTCATTGATTCAAATCGATTCTATCTCTTGAGCCTCTCCTCTTGTTCTCTTTATGACTCACGAGAGTTGTTTTTTCTTTTAGCAGGTATAAGCTTTTAAGTTTCTTCATCTTTAATCAGGAATTCGCTTAAATGGTGCTTTTGCATATGCCTCTTTACTTTGGCTGAATGAGTATAAGACTTCATGCATGTTGTGCACTAATATCTACCATTTACTTTATCATGCTTAAAGTAGATCTTAGCTCTACCAGAGTGTATCTCTTTGATGTGCCTCTTCAAGCTTGACTCGGCTGAGAAGAAATTTAGCAGTCTTCACATTAGTATGTTTTAACTTTGTCTATCTGTTGCTGTTGTTCCTTTTCTTCCTCAATCAATTCAATTTATGTTTAAACTCCCACCTCTGCACTCTATTTCTTGTTTTAAACTTCAATTTTAAAGACTTCTGCTTCAAACTCTAGAACTTTTAGCTCAACCTCCCTTTCTATATAGATTACTTCTGGTTTCTTGGAGGACCCAAAGTTTAGTTATGATAATCCTTCTCCAAGAGAAACTGCTTTACGATTTAAGTTAGCCGTCATGTTTAAATTCAAATTTAAATTTCTATTATTAAGCTCTAATAACCTCTCTGGTTATAGCAACTACGTATAGGAGTTGATCCTTTAGCAATAATTGTTGTTTTTTAGGTGTTAGCGATCATATTTATGTTTAGTTTATTACTATAAATTCTCTAATTTCATTAGTAATAATTTTAATTTTGGTTCCAACCAAGTATAAAATTGGGTTGGTGCTGGTACCAATTAGGTTTTGAACCATATTGGAACTTTTCCATTAAAACCTCATTAGTTTAAAACATAGGTACTAATTAAGTTTTGGTACTATTAAATTGGAACCAATTAAATTTAAACGAATATAGTACCGGTACTAATTCAATTTAAACAATTTTAGTACTAATTTAATGGAACTAAATTTATAAAAATGGAGCTCCATCTCTGAAGTTTGTTATAGCTTCTGCCAGCTTTCTCCACGTATCTTTACTAGGTTGACCTCTATAAGATGCCCATATTTAATACTAAGATTTTAAGCAGTAGGATCCAGAACTCTATATATTAAAAATTGAAATTCAATAAGAAGTGAAGGAACAAGGATGGAATCTATAAGTACTGCAATGAAGAGGGTTGAAGCTTAAGAAATGATCTCAAGATTTAGAAGCAAGGAAGATCTCTATCGATACCTCACTCAGCATGGCAAGCATGTGACATTTACTTAATGATATACTATAGTGGGTTTATTCCTTCCAACGATGGAAGGTACCAAAATTTCATTCTTAAAAGCTATACTCTACGATGAGAAGAAAGCCTTTAAAAACAATGAAATAAAGTTGATAGATATACCATACTACCCAGAGATTTCAGTCACTAATCTCTACGAGGATGCGATGTAAGATGAAGAGTTGGTAGTTTATCTTCCTACCAAGAAACAACTCTCTAACAAGCTTCCAGAAAGGATCTTTTTCTTTGGTGTTCTTGGCACTTTAAGAGAGAGTTACCTCAGAGAAATTATTGAAGAAGCTCACAAGAAATGCTATTCAATTTCTCCTGAAGATTAAAAGAAGCAAGGCATACTAATAAGCGAAACCTGGCTCGCTGTGCTTAAGAAGCATCCTTTCCTCTCTAGTAAGTTTTGTTTCATAATTTTTTAGGGAAACCTGGAACTGGTATATTCCTAATGAAAGAGCATGCAAAGGTTTACAGAAATAGAAAGTCACGTAAATTCATGAAAAGAGCAAGAGATTTTATAAAGATGTTTAAAAGCCAGATGAAATGAACATAGATGCAGGAGCTGGCACTAAGAGAAAAAATATGGGCCCAAGCAAACCATAAGAGGAATAAAAAT
>ARYC01021075.1:0-13489 GCA_000711775.1 Oxytricha trifallax
TAATTATATCTGGTTAAATAGGTACTTCTTCTACCGTAAGTCTTTGGGTCAGGTGCACATGACTTGAAGCGAAATGAGGATATCTATACATGAAGTTATAAAATACCAATTGTCGAATATATTAAGAGCAAGTTAAATATTTAGTCTTATATCTTGATTTATTTTAAAAAATTTATTCATTACATGGGAGGTTGGGAGGGTAATGATATATATTAATAATAATTATAAAGCACGAAGGGTGAAGGGAAGAGACAAGTTCTAAGGCATGCAATGGACGTCGGCTAATTGCTGAGAAAGTTGCACGTTAAGGAACGAATCTGACTGGAACCCCTAGTGTTATTAATATTTTAATTTAATTTAATTTCTATATATATATATATAATTATTATAAAGCACGAAGGGTGAAGGGAAGAGACAAGTTCTAAGGCATGCAATGGACGTCGGCTAATTGCTGAGGAAGTTGCACGTTAAGGAACGAATCTGACTGGAACCCCTAGTTTATTAATATTTTAATTTAATTTAATTTATATATATATTATAATATTTTATTTATTTTATTATATTTAATAAGGGTTTGGGAGGAGGAGGCTTGGATTTTTGTTTGGGTTTTTTTGTTTGGGTTTTTTGTTTTGGTAAGGGAGGGGTTTACTGTTTTTTCCATAAAAAACAAACGTTCATTTCTCAGTTAGAACGGGCATAAAAACCGCGAGGCCACGTAGACACTGGTCTTTATAACAAACTACGCAGACTACTCTCTGACATATGAGTAGAATAAGCGATTTCCACACGGTGTTGCGCTATAAATAAAACCGTGGTTCTATTGGGTCACTAGAACTGAAACTTTACTCAGGGAAGATCGGCACCTGAGCCTTTCAAGGTAGATAGTCCCTTTTTTGACTTCGCATGAGGTAGATAGTCCCTCTGAGACTTCAAGGCTGGACGTGGAGCCTGTCCCTCCCTCGGGAATCGACTTCCAGTCGGGCTTCTAAGCTTCTCCCACCTTCTCGTGGTGAAGCCTGAACCTTTCTTCTTCTGAAGATTGGACTAAGGGGAGAAGGCAATCAGTTTCTGATTGTAATAATAATTGGGTCATGAAATGATTGAAATGTATAATGTCTAAGCAATTACTAGCCATCAATTTTTAGCATCAATTTTGACCATTAAATTTTTCGTGAAATATAGTCCATCGATTTGAATATTCAAATTTTTCTTATGGGTACTTAAGGCAATTTATTTATAATAATTTTAATAATAAAAAAATCATATGACAAACAGAAAACTTCAAGCAGAATGCAATCAATGCAAAAAACAAATGAGAAATGACAAGAAGAAAGCACACAAATGTCAACTTACAAATTCTCCAACATTCACAATCATTGATAAGATAAGCAAGCAACCAATCAGCAAGCCTAACTACGAAGATAATTTCCATAAATGTGAGTGCGGATACAAAACCAAAAAGATTGATCAATTTAAAAAACACTTTTGTAGAAAGGATATGACCTGCCCAGTATGCTTAGAAGATATATCAAAAGCAACAATAATTAAATCAGACTGCAATCATCATTAATGCGGAGACTGCTTTCAGCGATGGTAACTATAATGCTAATCAACTTGTCCATTGTGTAGGAAAGACATCTAATCATATACAATCCATGAACCAAACCAGTAAGTAGTAACAATGTAAATGTAAGGAAGACTATAATAATAAGTACCAGATTATTATCTAGGAGTACATGACGCTCCTAACGAATCAGATGATGACTATATAGAATGATTCTTCTTAATTTCATAATAATCTTTCATTTAAATATTCATTTTACTTTTCATATATATTTATTATTATACAATAGTAGCTAGTCCGATAATTATTGTTAAACTATTAAATTAAATATTCAAACTTAAGGTTCGTCAAATGATATATTTAGATTAAATTTGTATTAATAATTATAATTATATTTAAAAATGGGAAAAAATGTAAGATACTTTAACTGTAAGGTATGCAAGAAAGAAAACATTAACGAGAATAAAAAGAAGAAACATGGGTGTTATATAATGAGTGGTGATATGTCAATCTATGAAAAAACTCATTCAATCAAGAAAACTCCAAAAACATAAAGAACAAAAGTGATTTCAGTAACTACATAAGACATGCTTGACGAAGGAAGAATAAGATACAGAGAATTCTTTGGAATTGTAAAATACTCTTCATTCAAACTGAATTTCGGTAAAAATAAATCAAGATATTAAAACACATATCAATGTGAAGGATAATAATTATATGGACTACTTGAAAGCGTCAAAGAGGTCAGACAAGAACTTGAAAATATTGATGATTGATTAAGTTTAATTTAATTTCTAATAAATGTCAATTACTATTCATTCATTTTTATTCTAATTAAAATTTATATAAAATTTCACTATTTATGATAATATTTTGTTATCACATCTATATTATAGTTAATAATTATTCATTTAAATTATTTCAAAACATATTATAAAAATCCATTAATTATTTAAATTACTTTATAATTTATACATTATACAAAATATTAAAACTATAATATATAATTATAATATCTTATTTAAAATTTAATTTTTTAAAATATTACTAAAATGAATATTTAAATTAAAGATTTTGAAATATAAGTATAAATAAAACTAAATTATAATTATAAATAATTTAAATAAAATCTTTAAAGTTTTAACTTCTTTTGTCTATACTATTTGATTCTCGGCAATGTCCGTACAGAAGATTAAGTAAACGCAATCGTTAACTCCTCCGGATGAACAAGAAAAAAAAGGTGATTCAGAAGATAAGAGAAATCCAAGTGATGCAAATTTCTAACCCTGTGTTGGACATCATGAGGGTGGATCGGACTCATCTGATGAGACTTCTCAGAAACAACAACAAGAAGAACAAATGCAGATTGATACATCAACAAACAACCAAAATCAAGAACAACCAATGCAGATCAATACATCAACAAATAATCAATAACAAGAACAAATGCAGATAGATACAACAACAAACAATCAAATTGAACAACATTCAGTCCAGATTGATACATCAACATAACATTAACCATAAATCAAAGAAGAAATCAATACGTAAGTAAACGCGTATAACATACAAGACTTTATTTCAGAAACATCAAGTGTTAGTGAGTTAACTTTTTTCCAAAACATAGTAGAAAACTTAGAAATTATTAGAATTCAAAATTATGTAAGAGAAACCTTTAGTTCAACACTCGATGCAATTTTAATTAGACAGTTATATGAAAAAGGTTTTGAAAACTATTAGTCAAAATAATCATAAAATAAGAAAATGTAGAAGTCTCTTGATACAAGCATAATAGAATATAACAAAAATATTAAACTCTTAAAAGAATAATTAATTATTAATGATCGATGCCTTTCAACTTACGTAAAATCATCAATAGCAAACGTTTTTCTAAACTACTTAAGAAAATAAAGTATAGAGTATACAATAAATGCAATAAAAATGAGTATTGATCTTGATCAACATTAAACAAAATAGTTTCTTAATCGATTATTATTAGAAGAATCTATTATTAGGTACGCAATTTGGCAAAGCGAAAATTAACATGTTAATTTGAACAAAATATAATTATCAACATAAGTCAAAGCAATGTAAATTAAAATTAAGGATTTTCAAAATGCTTAGAAACTTATGAAAGAGTGTGGATGGATTAGATAACTAAATCTATATCAATAAAATAAGACAGCTTTTATAAAATTAGAGAAATTAACAGCATAGATATTTCAATATGAATATATAAGAAAACCAACATAGGAAAAGATTATAGAGAACTTAAGATTAACAGATGAGCATACGTTTTACTTGTTAGGATCAAAATTTGCTAGATAATAACAACTAAGAATGCATAGAGATTTAGATAAAATTATTTAAGATAAGATATGTGGATAATGTGGAAAACGCCTTGATATGTTTAATGACAAGAAGCAAGATTTTTATATAAAGATTGAAAGACAAAGGTAATCAAGAGCAGAAATATATTTTAGTGAGTTTATAGATAAATTAGTATTCAGAGACCTAGAAGATTTACCTAATTTCAGAGAATTACGAGTATGTTACTGGTGTTATAAAAATGATATTCAAGATGATATAAGAGAAAGGAAAACACCATAGCCTAGAGAATTAAAAGTAATTAAGAAAACGATTGAAGAGGTAAACATAAGATTAGGACATGTATACAATATGATTATGAATGAGTCAAAGATATCTTATCACCACTTGAAAGGAGACACAGGATACTAACTTTACAATAATAGTTTAGGAATTTTCAGTAAAGAGTTCTTAAAGAACAAGAATTGGTGGGTTAATTTTAATCATTAATAAGAACAAAGAATATGTGCAGCATTAAAATGGCTTAAGGAAAATAACCACTTATATAAGGAGTACTATGCACTTTACGAAGTATTTAGATTATTAGGAAGAAATAGAGTAGTCAAAGCTCTATTAGATAAATAAGATGAAAGATACGAAATTTATCCAGATTTAGATGAAAATAATATAGTGGTATTTGACAGAGAAAGTATCAAAAAGGATTTAGGAGATGCAGAGGTATATATCATTCCAAAGAATTTCAATGAAGTATATTCTGATATTAAATAAGTAATGGATTTAAATGATCTACAAGCATTCGATGTTTTCAAAAGAAATGTTGACTAGGAACTATTAGAAAAATTAAATAACAATGATATAAACTAAAAAGTAAAGGAAAATGTAAAAGAATTTCAGAAAAATGCAGTATATTATGGAAATGAATATATGGAAGAAATGCTCTTTCCAACATTGTTCCCTGAAGGCTTTGGTGGATACAATAGTTCATATATTCGATAAGGTAAAATGACAGTTACAAGGTATTGTAATATGAAAATACTTAGCATAAGAAAAGAATATGGAAAGCATATACCATATATATTCTTTTTGTTTGATAGAAAGAGAAAGGAATAAATGATAAGCGAAACAAGAGGTATTAAATCAGCAGTCCCAGGTCAACATAAAGATAAACTTACAGTAGGAGATATAACAAAGTAGATTAATGAAAGAGAAAGAACAAACTATTGGGCAAGTTAACTAACACACAATTTTATAGGATCACCTTAGTATTTTATAGCATAAGGATTTGAGTTAGACGCGATGTTAAAATATGGATAAAAGAAATATGGAAAAAATGCCCAGATTTACTTCACACAATCACACATGACGAGAAATGCTAATACTTATAGAGAATGAAAGAACAAGGATAAATAATGAACGATGCTTTACTTACATGTTGCAGTTTCAACACTAAAGCTAGACATGTTATGAAAGCATTTATTGGAAATAAATCAAAGTAAGGAATCTTTTGGTAGAGCAGTTATGCAATTTAGAAGAATTGAATTTTAGAAACGTGGGCCACCCCACATGCATGTACTTGTATGGCTTGATGAAGAAGGTACAAGAAAATTAGAAGAAGGATACTTAGTACAAGCAGTTGTACCTCAAGTAGATTTAGAACTTAAAGAAAAAATATTAAAGAATTATATACATACCTGTTCAGATAGATGTTTAGATAACAAAGGGTAATGTAAGAAGGGCTATCCATAACCATTATCAGACACTGACTGTATTACTGAAGACAGATACTTATATAGAAGATTAACAGAATAAGATAGATGGGTAATTCCTTATAATCCACAAGTTGTAAAAATGACTGACATGAACATAAACGTACTTAGATGCACTGAAGGTTAACTATTAGCATATTTAACTAAATATGTTACAAAATCAGAACCAGGTCTAGATATCAAACTCAACGTTAACTTTGAAAAAGAATAACAAGCTTAAGTTATTAAATTTTTGAAGTCAAATATTATAAGTTCATGTGAAGCTATTTATCACATTCTTGGTTTAAGTTTAGTAGAGAAAAAACCATAAGTAATTAATGTATATACAACAGAACCAAGCAAAAGAATGAGATTGCTTAAAGATGATAAGGTTTTAAAAGAAATGGACAAAGATGATCCTAATATTTATGAAGATGGACCAATAGAACATTATCTTGATCGACCTGTTTAATATGAAGATCTTACTTACTTTGAGTTCAGAGAATTCTATGATTACAGACTTAAGGAATCAAAAGTGCCTCCAACAATAAAAAATAGGAAAGATCATATTAAGAGTAGTATTCGAGGATGTGATAAATGGTACTTCAAGAGAACTGCAGAAGTAATATTAGCTAAGAGAAAAGTATACTTAGACTAAGGAGAAACATACTACTATTAAAAATTCTTAGAAAAGGTTCCCCATAGAAGAAATACCGAATTTTCACCTAATAATAAAGAAAAAACATACTATGTAGAATGTATATTGAGAGATATACTTGATGACGGTGAACCACTTACAAATGAAGAGATTAGAGCATAATTTATAGTCATGAATACTAATAAGATTAGACTTCATGGAATTCTCATGGATTTACTCAGAGACAATAACACATTGATTAAATAAAAGGTCTCATTATAACAACATTTGTAGGTACTTACTGAATTATTACAAGAAGACAAGTTTGATATAAAACATATTGAAGAACAAATTGAAAAATTAGATAAAAAACCTCAGTAGATTGTTGATTTCTTATAAGAATACTAATAAGGAAAAGATATTGAAAAGTATTTTATTAATACATATGCTTTCAATCCAAAAATAGAACCAGTACTAAAAATATACTTCAAAACTTTAATAGATCAACAAAATCCTTTAGTTTGCTTAGGATAAGACTAGAGAGATATATTAGGAAGAATACACAAAATAATAGAAGGACAAAAAGAACAATGTTTAATGTTTATAACAGGAGGAAGTGGATCAGGGAAAAGCTTCTTAATTAAGCACTTACTAATATACTTTACATACTTGTTAAACAAAAAGTGTGTATTATCAGCAACAACAGGAAGAGCAGCCGCTAATATTGATGGTGTAACTTTACATTCATTATTTAGACTTGATGAATCAATGAAACTAAAGAACTTCGACCCATTATCACAACTTCAAATCATGCTAAACAGTATTGAAGTGTTAATTATAGATGAAGTTTCTATGATGTCAGAACAACTTTTCACAGTAATTAACAACTCGTTCTAGAAAGCTTAACTAGATCCAATGATGAGGACATAGTTATTTGGAGGCAAACATATCATACTTGTTGGTGACTTGATGTAATTACCAGTAATAGAAAAGAGAGTATAATCTACACAGGATACAAACAAGTCATTTATTAATAGCTACCTTTTCTCAAGTTTCACATGGGTAGAATTAACATAAAACTTCAGACAGAATCAAGATACTATATTTTTTAACTTACTGAACAATATAAGGCTTTGTTAACTCACTAAATAAGACTATGAAACACTTGAAAGTATAAATTAACAAGGAAAACTATAACAAAAATAATTTAACAAAGATAGTATAGTTCTTGTTGCTAGAAATTCATAAAAAGATGCTATAAATAACTAGATAACAAGACTAAGATTTAATGAAGAAGATGCCAACGAGATATAAAGCCTCAACTTTAAGTAGAAAAATAATGCAGTGTAACCAATTGATAATGAACAATTAGAAGTACTACTTGAAAATGAAAAGTTTGCATAAAAATTCAAATTACCTTATAAACTAGTACTATTCAAAAAATAAAAGATAATGATAAATAGAAACATACAGATTCAACACAAAATAACTAATGGAACAATGGGTACTATTATTGAATTCGGGCCTAATAACAAGTATATTAAATTTCTTAACCACAGAATGAATGAAATACAAATTATACCTATGCTATAAGAAGCAGTTATGTATTAAGGAACAAGATATGTGAGGAAACAATTCCCAGTATAGGTAGCATATGCTAGTACCGTTCATAAAGTGTAAGGTGAAACACTAAATAAGATAATGATAAAATGTGATTAAATGTTAATAGCTGGTCAATTTTATACAGCATTAAGCAGGGCATAAAGACTACAAGATATTACACTAATTAATTTTACAAAACATTGTATTAACATGAGTGGATATATGTTAGAGACTTAAACTAAAAATTTATTAAGAAGCAAAGAAACACAAGAATAACATGAACTTACAGAATTAGCAATAAAAGACTTAGGATACTTATTAAATGAATATATCAAGAATATTCCAGAAGAAACAATAATGGATATACACAAATTATTAGGTAAACTAGACTACCATAAACTTTTATAACAAGACTTAGTAATTGATGAGAACTATCAAGTTAAATAAGTAGATGAAGATATAGATTTCAATAATCTAAACATATTTTCTAGTTAAAGTAGTTAGATGAGTGGAATACAATTAGTATCTTAAACAGCTCCAATTCAGCCTATTGTTAATCCATTTGTTAGTAATATCCAGCTTGTCAACAATCCATTTATAATCCAATAAAACATAACTACTTATCCATTTGCAAGATGGTATTAAAACTCCTGCCTACATGATTCACTTATGTATATATACTACTTTGGACTTTACAATAAAGAACAAGACTTTATTAATGAGATGACTGCCTAAGACCACTTTAAAGAACTTGTAGAGAACTAGACAAATTTGATAAAGACTAAGAATTCGATTATTGGAATTGGATTGGTGATATACACCATACTAACTGTCAAAGATAAAAAAAAGCAATTCAACCTTTAAGACATGGATTAGGAAGAGCACTTTGTAATATAGACAACCTCAGAGATTTCTTTGAAGATTCAGAACATTTCTAAATGACATTTAATATCAATGAATCATGCATGTGTAGTCATAATGCAAACAAATAAATATAGTAGTGGTTCATAGAGGTTGAATTATCAAACCAGGCTAACTTGCAAGACAAAATTTAGGAATCACTAACAAAGATTGACTAGTATTGTAATATCTGTTTACATAATTTAATGACTGTCCAAAAAACTTTAGTAATAGCACCAGAATTTATGATTGTTCACATTGGGTCAAACACTGCTATGTAATTAAACTTAGATATGAATTTAGTATTCAATTTAGAGAACAACAACTCACATGCACAGTATGAACTTATAGGAATAATTTATTATAGCAGATTCGGTAATCCTAATGTTGCTGCAAATCATTTTGTTGCAAAACTTAAAGATGGTCTTCACAATGATTAAACACCAATGAAAGGATGGTGGTACCATAATGGAATGAATACTAATGCAAGAAATGTTGTGTTTGAAACAAATGATACAAAAAGACTAAACATAGGACCAAGTCCTTCTCTTGATACTATAATGCCAAACATCCTTTTCTATAAGAGAATACAGTGATATCACAAATGAATCATAAATTATCAAATATAAAACACAAGAAACAGAAAATAAAAAAAAACAAAAAAAAATAAATTAATAATTATATAATAGCTTGTGTTATTTAATTTAATAAATACTTAAAACTAACATGAATTATTAACGATTTAAATACTTTATAAACTAATTAATATTAGCATCAATTAAATATATATAAATTTTGTTTTATATATTGAATTATTATAAACCCTAATAAAATTATGTTATACTAAAGACAAAAAATAAATAAATATAAGTAAATTATAATTAAATTTAGTAAATTGAAAATATGTTGATGATTCCTTTGTAAACTATAATGTAAAAATACATAAATAAATAAAATTATGAGAGACTAAAGGTCAAATAAGAGTTAGCCAAAAGTCAAATATGAGTAAGAAAGTAAATATGAGTAAGAAATGTCAAATAAGAGAGAAGACGCAAAGAAAATATGTTAATTATAGTCATATATTCATAAGTCAAAGTAATAATAGATATTTAATGCGATATTTGATAAAAAAATACTAAATGAACTTAATATATATATAAAAAAAAAATAATAATATTTATAGTATTAAATTTTATCATTTACACTCATGTGGTATCCAAAATATTTTTTTTTCTTCAGAAGTGGTCTTTAGTACCTCGTTTTCAAGATCTTCATGTAAATATAAAAATAAAACATCCTTCAACTCTAAATAACAAACAAAATAATGATAAAAAAGTTTACGGCTTTTTTGGCCATCTACGGAACCCCAAAACCCCATATATAGGTATACCAAAACCCCAAAACCCCAAAACCCCCAAAACCCCAAAACCCCAAAACCCACCTGTAAGCCAAAGAAAACCCACCTGTAAGCCAAAGATTACCCACCTGTAAGCCAAAGAATACCCACCTGTAAGCAAAAGAATACCCACCTGTAAGCCAAAGAAAACCCACCTGTAAGCCAAAGAAAACCCACCTGTAAGCCAAAGAAAACCCACCTGTAAGCCAAAGAAAACCCACCTGTAAGCCAAAGAAAACCCACCTGTAAGCCAAAGAAAACCCAGTAGGTCTCTATAAAATATATAAATATATTGAAAATAAATAATATTTTCTTCCAAATCCTTTGACCGCAGAGGCACAGAAATTATATTTTATATATAAGTATTTTAGTTATTTATATGATTTATGCATATTAATATGTATGTTTTCACCAAATAATGTTTATTTAATTAAATAAATTTACTTTAATCTTATTATATTTAATTATATTTTCTAATACATATTAAAAGTTTTTACTTGTCTAAATTTTATATTTAAAGGATTAGAATAACTCTTATAATTTAGTATTTACAAATTCATCATACTATATTTTCAATTTAACATTTATTCATGGGATTAATTTTTGTCTGGTTTTCTTATCAAAATAGTCGGGTTTTCTTATCAAAATAGTCGGGTTTTCTTATAAAAATTGGTTGGTATTCAGGGTTTTGGGATATTTAATAAGTAAGTACTCTTAAATAATCCTAATTTTTATCAGATACATAACTTTTTATAATTATTTTAACATATATAATACATTTCAAGAGTTATTTTATATTTTTAATAATAAATTCTTTTAATTATATATATTTAAAATTATTCAAGATTTTTACTTGCAAGGTTGTGGTCAGTGAAGTCAAAAATATATTTTCGATGACCAACTTTTGAAGATGTTTTTAGAGGTTTCAAGTCGAGTGAAGGAACTTATTTTTCAATTCTTAGAACTTTTTCAAATTTTGACATTAGTGGTAAAGAGTCTTATGGTAGTAGTCAGCGAAGTCGAAATATTTTTTCAATGACCCCTTTTTGATGATGTTTCTGGAGGTTCCTAGTCGAGTGAACCAACTTATTTATCAATTTTTACAACTTTTTCAAATTTTGTGATGAATAGTCTAGAATCTCATTATGGTGATCAGTGAAGCCAAAATATTTTTTCAATGACCTACTTTCGATTATGTTTTTGGAGGTTCCAAGTCGAGTGAAGACCCCAACACACGCCAACCAACAACCAAAAACAAAGCAGCACACAAACAACAACTTATATTTTTCAATTTTTACAACTTTTTTCAATTTTGTGATGACTAGTCAAGAATCTCATGGTAGTGGTCAGTCAAGCCAAAATATTTTTTCAATGACCCACTTTTGATGATGTTTTTAGAGGTTCCTAGTTGAGTGAAGCAACTTTTTTTTCAATTTTTAGAATTTTTTTAAATTTTGTGATGACTAGTCAATAATCTCATGCTTGTGGTATGTGAAGCCAAAATATTTTTTTATGACATACTTTTGATGATGTTTTTGGAGGTTCCATGTCGAGTGCAGCAACTTATTTATACATTTTTAGAAAGCTTTTCAAAATTTTGTGACTAAGTGTCATGAATCTCATCTAGAATTTAGTGAAGCCAAAATATTATTTTTATTAAATAAATTAGTCATAAATTTTTTTGATCTTTTATGTCAAGTAAAACAAATTATTATTTGTTTCTTTGAATATATTATAATATAAACAGTAATGTTATTAATATAGATACATTATTAAGTATAAAATCATACATATACAAAAAGTATCATTAATAATTAGCAGAATACTTAAAAAAAAAATAACCAGGGGCTCTGCCCCGTACCCCGGCAGGGTTCCACCCTTGCAACCCGTTGAAAGGGACATGCTGTCCCTTAAACCCTGGCTTTCGTCTATGAATTTGCGCATTATAACTATAATAGTTAATTAACTATGATACATATGTAAATAAATTAATACTAAAAAGATTTTATGACTAACATACTCTATTATCATTACATTTGGTGTTAAATACAAATATAATATAGAAGAAATGATAATATTAAAATTACTGCAAATACCTTGATAAAATTTATCCAATATTACATATAACTCCTATTACTAATATTTTTTGTTTTTGTAAGTATCCTATTAGCTTTTTGTCTAAATAAGAACGTAGTACAAAGTAAAAGAGTAAATTAGAAATAATATATTTACAAATTTTGGTTTACCTTTTGGGGTTTTGGGAAAAAAGGGTTTCTGGGTTTTGCGGAGATAAATAAAGAAGTGATTTGTAATAATTCTATTGTCGTAAAAAAAATATCGTATTGTTATATATATATATATAAATTTACGATTTATTTATACATAATTAAACTTATGTTAATAAAAGTTAATAGGGATAATTGTTTTACAAGCCTCAAGCCAAATATGGATCATTTTAGTCAAATATGATAAATTATGACGATAGTCTAGCGAAATATGGATACTTATAGTCAAATATTATCAATTATGGTGAAGATCAAGTCAAATATGGATAATTATATTAAAAATTAATAATTATCATGAGGCACAAGCCAAATATGGATAATTATACTATAAATTGATGAAGCAAAAGTAGAATTTATGTTAATTATATTTAAGTATTATGAAGCCAAAGTACATTTATTTAAATTTTATTAAAATATTATGAAGACAAAGTTAATTTCTGTAAAATACAGTCAAATATGCTTAATTATGATGATTCACAAGCCAAATATGGATAATTATAGTAAAATATGGGTAATTATGATGAATCACAAACTAAATATGATGAATTAAAGTCAAGTATGATTAATAATGATGAATCATAAGGCAAATCTGGATAATTTTAGTCAAGTATGGGTAATAATGATAACTCATAAGCCAAATATGGTTAATTATAGTCAAGTGTGATTAATTATAATAAATGATGAGCAAAATAGGGTTAATAATAATGAATAATCATCAATTATGATATATAACAAGCCAAATATGGGTAATTATAGTCAAGTATAATTAATTATGATAAATAACAAGCCAAATATGGTTAATAATAGTCAAGTATGATTAATTATGATAAATCACAAGCCAAATATGGTTAATTAGAGTTCAAGTATGATTAATTATGATAAATCACAAGCCAAATATGGTAAATTATAGTCAACTATGATCAATTATGATAAATCACAAGCCAAATATGGTTAATTAGAGTTCAAGTATGATTAATTATGTTAAATCACAAGCCAAATATGGTAAATTATAGTCAACTATGATCAATTATG
>ARYC01021076.1:0-15962 GCA_000711775.1 Oxytricha trifallax
CTGCCTGAAAGAAACTATTTCTTTGGCATACTTGCAACAATTAAAGACGATTACTTGAAAGAAATTATTCAAGAATCTCATAAGAAAAGTTACAGCATCTCTTCAAAAGATAAGGACAGACAAGGGATCAAGATAAGTGAGAGCTGGCTATCTGAGCTGCATAAGCACCCTTATATTTCAAGTAAGATTTGTAGCTTAACTCTTTAGAAAAATCTGGTACTGGCATCTTCTTGATGAAGGAATAGAGCAAGCTTCACAGAGAGCGAAAGTCGCAGACAAAGTATGAAGTCAGCAAGAGGCTTTATTCAAATATTTAGCCTCCAGAGTCAATTAACATAGATGCTGGACCGGGCAGCAAGAGAAGAAACTTAGGAGGAGGGAAGCAAGAAGTAGAGGGAAAGAAAGAGAAGCCAGCTCCCTCTAAAGAATTTTAAATGTGACTTATATATTCATTAACTTAACTACAAAACTTATTTATATACATTCACTCTCCCTTCTTTAGCACACTTTTAAGCTAATTAATTATCAACTCTCTTAGCTGAACTTTTGATAAAATCGACTGTATCGATAGGTAGGTCATGCATCAAGTGGTATAGCAGCAGTTTCTTGTAATGACTTTTAATATACCCCAGTAGAACTCAATTCCATCAAACTATGGACTGTAAGGTACGTTGAACACTGGCATTATTCTAAGTTGTTCATAACTCTTCATTGTGTCTTTAGACTTATGAACAGAAAGATTATCAACGAACAGTATAATCTCTTATTCAGGGTACTTCTCTCTCAGCTGCTCTAAGAACTTAATATACTGCTCTGTCTTAATAGAGCGAGGATGAATAAAATAAGTTTCTAAACCAGCATCCTCGCTAATACCTCCAAGAATTGCCATTGTTTATACCTTGACTTCCCAGTCATAAACTTCTATATTACTATGCCTCTTATACCAAGACTTCTAGATGAAAGTGTTGAAGTAAACACAGCCTCGTCAGCATGAATAAACTTAATATTATTCTATTAGGCTCTCTGCATTTAATTATAAATATAATTTAAGTTGTTGTTGTAAAATGGCAGAGTGAAATCAATTACTCTCTTGATACGATTTACACCTTTGTAAGAGATACCGTTTCGTTTATAAATGTTTGCAACAGACTATGCAGAGATCTTCAACTCAGGGAACTGGCGATGAAACATTTAGCTCGTTAGTCGAGAGAGAAGTGAGCCCAATACTTCAAAGTTTTTTCATTAATAAGATAGTCAATATGCTTCTATAGAAACTTAAACTTCCTCTTAGGCTAAGAATTCAGCTATTATTGCTTTAATTACACAGCTTTCAAGCAGTGAGAACGAACAGTTGTGGGACTACGCTTTAAGAGCAGTGCAATAGACTTATAGTTCAGTACTGGTTTGAGTTATTCACTATACATATCACATCCATAACGCAGTTTAAACACTAAATCTATATACTCTTCATCATAAATAGACCCCAAAAGCTTGTAATTTTAGTCTCGCATTTAATTAATAACCCCAACCCCTAACAAATTCCCTACAAATCAAAGCACTTATAAACCTCATTAAGGGGTTTTGGGGTTTTGATTATTGAATAAAGCACTAAGAAAGCTTGATTTGATAAGATTAATAGGCTTAGCAATATAGAAATTTAAAGAGAAAATAAGTTTTTGCAAGGCGTAGTCAGTATGTTGCATTTTTATTTAAGTGATGTTCCTTTTCTTGAATTTGGCATTTAGATACTTTTGGCACTTATCAAATGGCACAATAAAATTCAAATTGATCTATTTCTAAAATGCTCATTAGCTTATAGAGAAAAATGTTCTTAAAAGCTAAAGTTTTTAAAAAAGCATTTCAAGGCTTCGACTATGTTTCGGCTAAAATGAATTGCTTGAGCTTGATTGAAATTAGATTCTCTACATTCTTTTATTTTTGCATTTCATTTTTTGCAGTCGAGATGCTGCTCAACTTTCTCAAAACAGTGATTTAGGAATTTATTTGAAATAGAAAATTACAATTATTAACATTTTTAAGTATTTATACTTCTTTCTTTCAGTATCTATTTTAATGAGAGCTAGTAAACGAATTCTAATAAAATTTAGAAATAAAGATTGAAATGTAAGATAATGAATAATCCCAATTAATCATATTCATTAAAGTAGTAGTCTTAGCGTTGTAAAATATTTAATAAAATAAGAATCTCTCCCCCTCCCCTCAACGGATAGTTTTACTTCAAGTTAAAATCAATGCTTAGACGTTGTTAAGAATATTAACCAAACTTGATCTCTAGAGATAAGTGAAATATTAAATATAAAGGAGTCTACCATACACTTAACAAAGAAATAATATATTATTTGTGCTGCCATTCTTTTGACAAAATGTTTGTTTTTGATAAAACGAATGATTGAAAATTAAATTCTTCTTTTGCAAGTTTAACGGAACACACTTTTATAACAGGATTATAGGAGACCCGCTTTTTTAAATAAGAATAGAAATGAAAATAAAGCACATGCACCAAAACATACTATAGGAAAGTTATAATTGAAAAGATATTAAATCAAGGAAGTTCAAAAGAATGTAATCTCTGCTTAATTCTTCTTTGCTTGTTATAATTGATAAATGAAAAGTTTCTTTAATAACGACTAGGATATTGCGTCCAATGACTTGATTTCCCACTGGCATATCAAACTTCAGATAAAATATTAAGCAAATAAGGGTTGAGAGAGCACATTCAGCTCGAAAGATCCATCTATATTAAAGTTTAATCTTGCCTTGCTTATGATGAAAGGATTGCGTGAAGGACGGATCTTTTAGAGAAGCTGAAGCAGAAGAAATTGTCAATGCATTATTGAATAAAGCACTAAGAAAGCTTGATTTGATAAGATTAATAGGCTTAGCAATATAGAAATTTAAAGAGAAAATAAGTTTTTGCAAGGCGTAGTCAGTATGTTGCATTTTTATTTAAGTGATGTTCCTTTTCTTGAATTTGGCATTTAGATACTTTTGGCACTTATCAAATGGCACAATAAAATTCAAATTGATCTATTTCTAAAATGCTCATTAGCTTATAGAGAAAAATGTTCTTAAAAGCTTAAGTTTTTAAACAAGCATTTCAAGGCTTCGACTATGTTTCGGCTAAAATGAATTGCTTGAGCTTGATTGAAATTAGATTCTCTACATTCTTTTATTTTTGCATTTCATTTTTTGCAGTCGAGATGCTGCTCAACTTTCTCAAAACAGTGATTTAGGAATTTATTTGAAATAGAAAATTACAATTATTAACATTTTTAAGTATTTATACTTCTTTCTTTCAGTATCTATTTTAATGAGAGCTAGTAAACGAATTCTAATAAAATTTAGAAATAAAGATTGAAATGTAAGATAATGAATAATCCCAATTAATCATATTCATTAAAGTAGTAGTCTTAGCGTTGTAAAATATTTAATAAAATAAGAATCTCTCCCCCTCCCCCAACGGATAGTTTTACTTCAAGTTAAAATCAATGCTTAGACGTTGTTAAGAATATTAACCAAACTTGATCTCTAGAGATAAGTGAAATATTAAATATAAAGGAGTCTACCATACACTTAACAAAGAAATAATATATTATTTGTGCTGACATTCTTTTGACAAAATGTTTGTTTTTGATAAAACGAATGATTGAAAATTAAATTCTTCTTTTGCAAGTTTAACGGAACACACTTTTATAACAGGATTATAGGAGACCCGCTTTTTTAAATAAGAATAGAAATGAAAATAAAGCACATGCACCAAAACATACTATAGGAAAGTTATAATTGAAAAGATATTAAATCAAGGAAGTTCAAAAGAATGTAATCTCTGCTTAATTCTTCTTTGCTTGTTATAATTGATAAATGAAAAGTTTCTTTAATAACGACTAGGATATTGCGTCCAATGACTTGATTTCCCACTGGCATATCAAACTTCAGATAAAACATTAAGCAAATAAGGGTTGAGAGAGCACATTCAGCTCGAAAGATCCATCTATATTAAAGTTTAATCTTGCCTTGCTTATGATGAAAGGATTGCGTGAAGGACGGATCTTTTAGACAAGCTGAAGCAGAAGAAATTGTCAATGCATTATTGAATAAAGCACTAAGAAAGCTTGATTTGATATGATTAATAGGCTTAGCAATATAGAAATTTAAAGAGAAAATAAGTTTTTGCAAGGCGTAGTCAATATTTTGCATTTTTATTTAAGTGATGTTCCTTTTCTTGAATTTGGCCTTTAGATACTTTTGGCACTTATCAAATGGCACAATAAAATTCAAATTGTTCTATTTCTAAAATTCTTATTAGCTTATAGACAAAAATGTTCTTAAAAGCTTAAGTTTTTAAAAAACAAGCATTTCAAGGCTTCGACTATGTTTCGGCTAAAATGAATTGCTTGAGCTTGATTGAAATTAGATTCTCTACATTCTTTTATTTTTGCATTTCATTTTTTGCAGTCGAGATGCTGCTCAACTTTCTCAAAACAGTGATTTAGGAATTTATTTGAAATAGAAAATTACAATTATTAACATTTTTAAGTATTTATACTTCTTTCTTTCAGTATCTATTTTAATGAGAGCTAGTAAACGAATTCTAATAAAATTTAGAAATAAAGATTGAAATGTAAGATAATGAATAATCCCAATTAATCATATTCATTAAAGTAGTAGTCTTAGCGTTGTAAAATATTTAATAAAATAAGAATCTCTCACCCTCCCCTTAACGGATAGTTTTACTTCAAGTTAAAATCAATGCTTAGACGTTGTTAAGAATATTAACCAAACTTGATCTCTAGAGATAAGTGAAATATTAAAGATAAAGGAGTCTACCATACACTTAACAAAGAAATAATATATTATTTGTGCTGCCATTCTTTTGACAAAATGTTTGTTTTTGATAAAACGAATGATTGAAAATTAAATTCTTCTTTTGCAAGTTTAACGGAACACACTTTTATAACAGGATTATAGGAGACCCGCTTTTTTAAATAAGAATAGAAATGAAAATAAAGCACATGCACCAAAACATACTATAGGAAAGTTATAATTGAAAAGATATTAAATCAAGGAAGTTCAAAAGAATGTAATCTCTGCTTAATTCTTCTTTGCTTGTTATAATTGATAAATGAAAAGTTTCTTTAATAACGACTAGGATATTGCGTCCAATGACTTGATTTCCCACTGGCATATCAAACTTCAGATAAAATATTAAGCAAATAAGGGTTGAGAGAGCACATTCAGCTCGAAAGATCCATCTATATTAAAGTTTAATCTTGCCTTGCTTATGATGAAAGGATTGCGTGAAGGATAGATCTTTTAGACAAGCTGAAGCAGAAGAAATTGTCAATGCATTATTGAATAAAGCACTAAGAAAGCTTGATTTGATAAGATTAATAGGCTTAGCAATATAGAAATTTAAAGAGAAAATAAGTTTTTGCAAGGCGTAGTCAGTATGTTGCATTTTTATTTAAGTGATGTTCCTTTTCTTGAATTTGGCATTTAGATACTTTTGGCACTTATCAAATGGCACAATAAAATTCAAATTGATCTATTTCTAAAATGCTCATTAGCTTATAGAGAAAAATGTTCTTAAAAGCTTAAGTTTTTAAACAAGCATTTCAAGGCTTCGACTATGTTTCGGCTAAAATGAATTGCTTGAGCTTAATTGAAATTAGATTCTCTACATTCTTTTATATTTGCATTTCATTTTTTGCCGTCGAGATGCTGCTCAACTTTCTCAAAACAGTGATTTAGGAATTTATTTGAAATAGAAAATTAAAATTATTAACATTTTTAAGTATTTATACTTCTTTCTTTCAGTATCTATTTTAATGAGAGCTAGTAAACGAATTCTAATAAAATTTAGAAATAAAGATTGAAATGTAAGATAATGAATAATCCCAATTAATCATATTCATTAAAGTAGTAGTCTTAGCGTTGTAAAATATTTAATAAAATAAGAATCTCTCACCCTCCCCTTAACGGATAGTTTTACTTCAAGTTAAAATCAATGCTTAGACGTTGTTAAGAATATTAACCAAACTTGATCTCTAGAGATAAGTGAAATATTAAATATAAAGGAGTCTACCATACACTTAACAAAGAAATAATATATTATTTGTGCTGCCATTCTTTTGACAAAATGGTTGTTTTTGATAAAACGAATGATTGAAAATTAAATTCTTCTTTTGCAAGTTTAACGGAACACACTTTTATAACAGGATTATAGGAGACCCGCTTTTTTAAATAAGAATAGAAATGAAAAAAAAGCACATGCACCAAAACATACTATAGGAAAGTTATAATTGAAAAGATATTAAATCAGGGAAGTTCAAAAGAATGTAATCTCTGCTTAATTCTTCTTTGCTTGTTATAATTGATAAATGAAAAGTTTCTTTAATAACGACTAGGATATTGCGTCCAATGACTTGATTTCCCACTGGCATATCAAACTTCAGATAAAATATTAAGCAAATAAGGGTTGAGAGAGCACATTCAGCTCGAAAGATCCATCTATATTAAAGTTTAATCTTGCCTTGCTTATGATGAAAGGATTGCGTGAAGGATAGATCTTTTAGACAAGCTGAAGCAGAAGAAATTGTCAATGCATTATTGAATAAAGCACTAAGAAAGCTTGATTTGATAAGATTAATAGGCTTAGCAATATAGAAATTTAAAGAGAAAATAAGTTTTTGCAAGGCGTAGTCAGTATGTTGCATTTTTATTTAAGTGATGTTCCTTTTCTTGAATTTGGCATTTAGATACTTTTGGCACTTATCAAATGGCACAATAAAATTCAAATTGATCTATTTCTAAAATGCTCATTAGCTTATAGAGAAAAATGTTCTTAAAAGCTTAAGTTTTTAAACAAGCATTTCAAGGCTTCGACTATGTTTCGGCTAAAATGAATTGCTTGAGCTTGATTGAAATTAGATTCTCTACATTCTTTTATTTTTGCATTTCATTTTTTGCAGTCGAGATGCTGCTCAACTTTCTCAAAACAGTGATTTAGGAATTTATTTGAAATAGAAAATTACAATTATTAACATTTTTAAGTATTTATACTTCTTTCTTTCAGTATCTATTTTAATGAGAGCTAGTAAACGAATTCTAATAAAATTTAGAAATAAAGATTGAAATGTAAGATAATGAATAATCCCAATTAATCATATTCATTAAAGTAGTAGTCTTAGCGTTGTAAAATATTTAATAAAATAAGAATCTCTCCCCCTCCCCCAACGGATAGTTTTACTTCAAGTTAAAATCAATGCTTAGACGTTGTTAAGAATATTAACCAAACTTGATCTCTAGAGATAAGTGAAATATTAAATATAAAGGAGTCTACCATACACTTAACAAAGAAATAATATATTATTTGTGCTGCCATTCTTTTGACAAAATGTTTGTTTTTGATAAAACGAATGATTGAAAATTAAATTCTTCTTTTGCAAGTTTAACGGAACACACTTTTATAACAGGATTATAGGAGACCCGCTTTTTTAAATAAGAATAGAAATGAAAATAAAGCACATGCACCAAAACATACTATAGGAAAGTTATAATTGAAAAGATATTAAATCAAGGAAGTTCAAAAGAATGTAATCTCTGCTTAATTCTTCTTTGCTTGTTATAATTGATAAATGAAAAGTTTCTTTAATAACGACTAGGATATTGCGTCCAATGACTTGATTTCCCACTGGCATATCAAACTTCAGATAAAACATTAAGCAAATAAGGGTTGAGAGAGCACATTCAGCTCGAAAGATCCATCTATATTAAAGTTTAATCTTGCCTTGCTTATGATGAAAGGATTGCGTGAAGGATAGATCTTTTAGACAAGCTGAAGCAGAAGAAATTGTCAATGCATTATTGAATAAAGCACTAAGAAAGCTTGATTTGATATGATTAATAGGCTTAGCAATATAGAAATTTAAAGAGAAAATAAGTTTTTGCAAGGCGTAGTCAGTATGTTGCATTTTTATTTAAGTGATGTTCCTTTTCTTGAATTTGGCCTTTAGATACTTTTGGCACTTATCAAATGGCACAATAAAATTCAAATTGATCTATTTCTAAAATGCTCATTAGCTTATAGAGAAAAATGTTCTTAAAAGCTTAAGTTTTTAAACAAGCATTTCAAGGCTTCGACTATGTTTCGGCTAAAATGAATTGCTTGAGCTTAATTGAAATTAGATTCTCTACATTCTTTTATATTTGCATTTCATTTTTTGCCGTCGAGATGCTGCTCAACTTTCTCAAAACAGTGATTTAGGAATTTATTTGAAATAGAAAATTAAAATTATTAACATTTTTAAGTATTTATACTTCTTTCTTTCAGTATCTATTTTAATGAGAGCTAGTAAACGAATTCTAATAAAATTTAGAAATAAAGATTGAAATGTAAGATAATGAATAATCCCAATTAATCATATTCATTAAAGTAGTAGTCTTAGCGTTGTAAAATATTTAATAAAATAAGAATCTCTCACCCTCCCCTCAACGGATAGTTTTACTTCAAGTTAAAATCAATGCTTAGACGTTGTTAAGAATATTAACCAAACTTGATCTCTAGAGATAAGTGAAATATTAAATATAAAGGAGTCTACCATACACTTAACAAAGAAATAATATATTATTTGTGCTGCCATTCTTTTGACAAAATGTTTGTTTTTGATAAAACGAATGATTGAAAATTAAATTCTTCTTTTGCAAGTTTAACGGAACACACTTTTATAACAGGATTATAGGAGACCCGCTTTTTTAAATAAGAATAGAAATGAAAATAAAGCACATGCACCAAAACATACTATAGGAAAGTTATAATTGAAAAGATATTAAATCGAGGAAGTTCAAAAGAATGTAATCTCTGCTTAATTCTTCTTTGCTTGTTATAATTGATAAATGAAAAGTTTCTTTAATAACGACTAGGTTATTGCGTCCAATGACTTGATTTCCCACTGGCATATCAAACTTCAGATAAAACATTAAGCAAATAAGGGTTGAGAGAGCACATTCAGCTCGAAAGATCCATCTATATTAAAGTTTAATCTTGCCTTGCTTATGATGAAAGGATTGCGTGAAGGATAGATCTTTTAGACAAGCTGAAGCAGAAGAAATTGTCAATGCATTATTGAATAAAGCACTAAGAAAGCTTGATTTGATATGATTAATAGGCTTAGCAATATAGAAATTTAAAGAGAAAATAAGTTTTTGCAAGGCGTAGTCTATATGTTGCATTTTTATTTAAGTGATGTTCCTTTTCTTGAATTTGGCCTTTAGATACTTTTGGCACTTATCAAATGGCACAATAAAATTCAAATTGATCTATTTCTAAAATGTTCATTAGCTTATAGAGAAAAATGTTCTTAAAAGCTTAAGTTTTTAAACAAGCATTTCAAGGCTTCGACTATGTTTCGGCTAAAATGAATTGCTTGAGCTTAATTGAAATTAGATTCTCTACATTCTTTTATATTTGCATTTCATTTTTTGCCGTCGAGATGCTGCTCAACTTTTTCAAAACAGTGATTTAGGAATTTATTTGAAATAGAAAATTAAAATTATTAACATTTTTAAGTATTTATACTTCTTTCTTTCAGTATCTATTTTAATGAGAGCTAGTAAACGAATTCTAATAAAATTTAGAAATAAAGATTGAAATGTAAGATAATGAATAATCCCAATTAATCATATTCATTAAAGTAGTAGTCTTAGCGTTGTAAAATATTTAATAAAATAAGAATCTCTCACCCTCCCCTTAACGGATAGTTTTACTTCAAGTTAAAATCAATGCTTAGACGTTGTTAAGAATATTAACCAAACTTGATCTCTAGAGATAAGTGAAATATTAAATATAAAGGAGTCTACCATACACTTAACAAAGAAATAATATATTATTTGTGCTGACATTCTTTTGACAAAATGTTTGTTTTTGATAAAACGAATGATTGAAAATTAAATTCTTCTTTTGCAAGTTTAACGGAACACACTTTTATAACAGGATTATAGGAGACCCGCTTTTTTAAATAAGAATAGAAATGAAAATAAAGCACATGCACCAAAACATACTATAGGAAAGTTATAATTGAAAAGATATTAATCAAGGAAGTTCAAAAGAATGTAATCTCTGCTTAATTCTTCTTTGCTTGTTATAATTGATAAATGAAAAGTTTCTTTAATAACGACTAGGATATTGCGTCCAATGACTTGATTTCCCACTGGCATATCAAACTTCAGATAAAACATTAAGCAAATAAGGGTTGAGAGAGCACATTAAGCTCGAAAGATCCATCTATATTAAAGTTTAATCTTGCCTTGCTTATGATGAAAGGATTGCGTGAAGGACGGATCTTTTAGAGAAGCTGAAGCAGAAGAAATTGTCAATGCATTATTGAATAAAGCACTAAGAAAGCTTGATTTGATAAGATTAATAGGCTTAGCAATATAGAAATTTAAAGAGAAAATAAGTTTTTGCAAGGCGTAGTCAGTATGTTGCATTTTTATTTAAGTGATGTTCCTTTTCTTGAATTTGGCATTTAGATACTTTTGGCACTTATCAAATGGCACAATAAAATTCAAATTGATCTATTTCTAAAATGCTCATTAGCTTATAGAGAAAAATGTTCTTAAAAGCTTAAGTTTTTAAACAAGCATTTCAAGGCTTCGACTATGTTTCGGCTAAAATGAATTGCTTGAGCTTAATTGAAATTAGATTCTCTACATTCTTTTATATTTGCATTTCATTTTTTGCCGTCGAGATGCTGCTCAACTTTCTCAAAACAGTGATTTAGGAATTTATTTGAAATAGAAAATTAAAATTATTAACATTTTTAAGTATTTATACTTCTTTCTTTCAGTATCTATTTTAATGAGAGCTAGTAAACGAATTCTAATAAAATTTAGAAATAAAGATTGAAATGTAAGATAATGAATAATCCCAATTAATCATATTCATTAAAGTAGTAGTCTTAGCGTTGTAAAATATTTAATAAAATAAGAATCTCTCACCCTCCCCCAACGGATAGTTTTACTTCAAGTTAAAATCAATGCTTAAACGTTGTTAAGAATATTAACCAAACTTGATCTCTAGAGATAAGTGAAATATTAAATATAAAGGAGTCTACCATACACTTAACAAAGAAATAATATATTATTTGTGCTGCCATTCTTTTGACAAAATGTTTGTTTTTGATAAAACGAATGATTGAAAATTAAATTCTTCTTTTGCAAGTTTAACGGAACACACTTTTATAACAGGATTATAGGAGACCCGCTTTTTTAAATAAGAATAGAAATGAAAAAAAAGCACATGCACCAAAACATACTATAGGAAAGTTATAATTGAAAAGATATTAAATCAAGGAAGTTCAAAAGAATGTAATCTCTGCTTAATTCTTCTTTGCTTGTTATAATTGATAAATGAAAAGTTTCTTTAATAACGACTAGGATATTGCGTCCAATGACTTGATTTCCCACTGGCATATCAAACTTCAGATAAAATATTAAGCAAATAAGGGTTGAGAGAGCACATTCAGCTCGAAAGATCCATCTATATTAAAGTTTAATCTTGCCTTGCTTATGATGAAAGGATTGCGTGAAGGATAGATCTTTTAGACAAGCTGAAGCAGAAGAAATTGTCAATGCATTATTGAATAAAGCACTAAGAAAGCTTGATTTGATAAGATTAATAGGCTTAGCAATATAGAAATTTAAAGAGAAAATAAGTTTTTGCAAGGCGTAGTCAGTATGTTGCATTTTTATTTAAGTGATGTTCCTTTTCTTGAATTTGGCATTTAGATACTTTTGGCACTTATCAAATGGCACAATAAAATTCAAATTGATCTATTTCTAAAATGCTCATTAGCTTATAGAGAAAAATGTTCTTAAAAGCTTAAGTTTTTAAACAAGCATTTCAAGGCTTCGACTATGTTTCGGCTAAAATGAATTGCTTGAGCTTGATTGAAATTAGATTCTCTACATTCTTTTATTTTTGCATTTCATTTTTTGCAGTCGAGATGCTGCTCAACTTTCTCAAAACAGTGATTTAGGAATTTATTTGAAATAGAAAATTACAATTATTAACATTTTTAAGTATTTATACTTCTTTCTTTCAGTATCTATTTTAATGAGAGCTAGTAAACGAATTCTAATAAAATTTAGAAATAAAGATTGAAATGTAAGATAATGAATAATCCCAATTAATCATATTCATTAAAGTAGTAGTCTTAGCGTTGTAAAATATTTAATAAAATAAGAATCCCTCCCCCTCCCCTCAACGGATAGTTTTACTTCAAGTTAAAATCAATGCTTAGACGTTGTTAAGAATATTAACCAAACTTGATCTCTAGAGATAAGTGAAATATTAAATATAAAGGAGTCTACCATACACTTAACAAAGAAATAATATATTATTTGTGCTGACATTCTTTTGACAAAATGTTTGTTTTTGATAAAACGAATGATTGAAAATTAAATTCTTCTTTTGCAAGTTTAACGGAACACACTTTTATAACAGGATTATAGGAGACCCGCTTTTTTAAATAAGAATAGAAATGAAAATAAAGCACATGCACCAAAACATACTATAGGAAAGTTATAATTGAAAAGATATTAAATCGAGGAAGTTCAAAAGAATGTAATCTCTGCTTAATTCTTCTTTGCTTGTTATAATTGATAAATGAAAAGTTTCTTTAATAACGACTAGGTTAATGCGTCCAATGACTTGATTTCCCACTGGCATATCAAACTTCAGATAAAACATTAAGCAAATAAGGGTTGAGAGAGCACATTCAGCTCGAAAGATCCATCTATATTAAAGTTTAATCTTGCCTCGCTTATGATGAAAGGATTGCGTGAAGGACGGATCTTTTAGAGAAGCTGAAGCAGAAGAAATTGTCAATGCACTATTGAATAAAGCACTAAGAAAGCTTGATTTGATATGATTAATAGGCTTAGCAATATAGAAATTTAAAGAGAAAATAAGTTTTTGCAAGGCGTAGTCTATATGTTGCATTTTTATTTAAGTGATGTTCCTTTTCTTGAATTTGGCCTTTAGATACTTTTGGCACTTATCAAATGGCACAATAAAATTCAAATTGATCTATTTCTAAAATGTTCATTAGCTTATAGAGAAAAATGTTCTTAAAAGCTTAAGTTTTTAAACAAGCATTTCAAGGCTTCGACTATGTTTCGGCTAAAATGAATTGCTTGAGCTTGATTGAAATTAGATTCTCTACATTCTTTTATTTTTGCATTTCATTTTTTGCAGTCGAGATGCTGCTCAACTTTCTCAAAACAGTGATTTAGGAATTTATTTGAAATAGAAAATTACAATTATTAACATTTTTAAGTATTTATACTTCTTTCTTTCAGTATCTATTTTAATGAGAGCTAGTAAACGAATTCTAATAAAATTTAGAAATAAAGATTGAAATGTAAGATAATGAATAATCCCAATTAATCATATTCATTAAAGTAGTAGTCTTAGCGTTGTAAAATATTTAATAAAATAAGAATCTCTCCCCCTCCCCCAACGGATAGTTTTACTTCAAGTTAAAATCAATGCTTAGACGTTGTTAAGAATATTAACCAAACTTGATCTCTAGAGATAAGTGAAATATTAAATATAAAGGAGTCTACATACACTTAACAAAGAAATAATATATTATTTGTGCTGACATTCTTTTGACAAAATGTTTGTTTTTGATAAAACGAATGATTGAAAATTAAATTCTTCTTTTGCAAGTTTAACGGAACACACTTTTATAACAGGATTATAGGAGACCCGCTTTTTTAAATAAGAATAGAAATGAAAATAAAGCACATGCACCAAAACATACTATAGGAAAGTTATAATTGAAAAGATTTAAATCAAGGAAGTTCAAAAGAATGTAATCTCTGCTTAATTCTTCTTTGCTTGTTATAATTGATAAATGAAAAGTTTCTTTAATAACGACTAGGATATTGCGTCCAATGACTTGATTTCCCACTGGCATATCAAACTTCAGATAAAATATTAAGCAAATAAGGGTTGAGAGAGCACATTCAGCTCGAAAGATCCATCTATATTAAAGTTTAATCTTGCCTTGCTTATGATGAAAGGATTGCGTGAAGGATAGATCTTTTAGACAAGCTGAAGCAGAAGAAATTGTCAATGCATTATTGAATAAAGCACTAAGAAAGCTTGATTTGATATGATTAATAGGCTTAGCAATATAGAAATTTAAAGAGAAAATAAGTTTTTGCAAGGCGTAGTCTATATGTTGCATTTTTATTTAAGTGATGTTCCTTTTCTTGAATTTGGCCTTTAGATACTTTTGGCACTTATCAAATGGCACAATAAAATTCAAATTGATCTATTTCTAAAATGTTCATTAGCTTATAGAGAAAAATGTTCTTAAAAGCTTAAGTTTTTAAACAAGCATTTCAAGGCTTCGACTATGTTTCGGCTAAAATGAATTGCTTGAGCTTGATTGAAATTAGATTCTCTACATTCTTTTATTTTTGCATTTCATTTTTTGCAGTCGAGATGCTGCTCAACTTTCTCAAAACAGTGATTTAGGAATTTATTTGAAATAGAAAATTACAATTATTAACATTTTTAAGTATTTATACTTCTTTCTTTCAGTATCTATTTTAATGAGAGCTAGTAAACGAATTCTAATAAAATTTAGAAATAAAGATTGAAATGTAAGATAATGAATAATCCCAATTAATCATATTCATTAAAGTAGTAGTCTTAGCGTTGTAAAATATTTAATAAAATAAGAATCCCTCCCCCTCCCCTCAACGGATAGTTTTACTTCAAGTTAAAATCAATGCTTAGACGTTGTTAAGAATATTAACCAAACTTGATCTCTAGAGATAAGTGAAATATTAAATATAAGAGTCTACCATACACTTAACAAAGAAATAATATATTATTTGTGCTGCCATTCTTTTGACAAAATGTTTGTTTTTGATAAAACGAATGATTGAAAATTAAATTCTTCTTTTGCAAGTTTAACGGAACACACTTTTATAACAGGATTATAGGAGACCCGCTTTTTTAAATAAGAATAGAAATGAAAAAAAAGCACATGCACCAAAACATACTATAGGAAAGTTATAATTGAAAAGATATTAAATCAGGGAAGTTCAAAAGAATGTAATCTCTGCTTAATTCTTCTTTGCTTGTTATAATTGATAAATGAAAAGTTTCTTTAATAACGACTAGGATATTGCGTCCAATGACTTGATTTCCCACTGGCATATCAAACTTCAGATAAAATATTAAGCAAATAAGGGTTGAGAGAGCACATTCAGCTCGAAAGATCCATCTATATTAAAGTTTAATCTTGCCTTGCTTATGATGAAAGGATTGCGTGAAGGAATGGATGCTTTTGAACACGCAGCCTGAAGCAGAAGAAATTGTCAATGCATTATATTGAATAAAGCACTAAGAAAGCTTGATTTGATAAGATTAATAGGCTTAGCAATATAGAAATTTAAAGAGAAAATAAGTTTTTGCAAGGCGTAGTCAGTATGTTGCATTTTTATTTAAGTGATGTTCCTTTTCTTGAATTTGGCATTTAGATACTTTTGGCACTTATCAAATGGCACAATAAAATTCAAATTGATCTATTTCTAAAATGCTCATTAGCTTATAGAGAAAAATGTTCTTAAAAGCTTAAGTTTTTAAACAAGCATTTCAAGGCTTCGACTATGTTTCGGCTAAAATGAATTGCTTGAGCTTGATTGAAATTAGATTCTCTACATTCTTTTATTTTTGCATTTCATTTTTTGCAGTCGAGATGCTGCTCAACTTTCTCAAAACAGTGATTTAGGAATTTATTTGAAATAGAAAATTACAATTATTAACATTTTTAAGTATTTATACTTCTTTCTTTCAGTATCTATTTTAATGAGAGCTAGTAAACGAATTCTAATAAAATTTAGAAATAAAGATTGAA